>JAURVB010014954.1:0-10479 GCA_033002965.1 Piper betle
TAATGCTTTCCACTTGACCGGGTAATTGATAATTAACCGGGTAGCGGGTAAATAATTTAAATAAATTCATGGATACCAACGTTCGATTCCACCGCGTCGAATATATATATATATATATATATATATTTATTTTTTTTTTCCGGGTCTTTACAGAAAAGATAATGATTGGACTTTTCAACAAGGTACTTTAGTCATAAAATGTGAGCTAGTGGGAAACCGTGCTCCAATACCACCTGTAATGACCTGCCCTAACCAGACCGAGTGTTACTTAAAATATAATTGATGTAAACATAACTTCAAGAACATGAATCAAGAACATAAATTCTAATATGGAAATAAGTCTAGAGTTTATAAATCATAAAAATAAAACATGTTCTGATAGCATGTGACAATGCATAAAATAAACTAAATCACAGCCCCATAGTCTCGGACCGTTTCCCATAGCCACATTTATAACACAAGAGAATAAAGAGGAAGTCCAATTTATTATCAATTCACCAAACCATAGGTTGGTAAAAGAACCACCAACCATAGTCTTAATCCTCAGTCCAAATTTGCTCACTTGCGGAGGCAATTCCATGTTAGTGATAAAACCACTAAGCCGCATAATTAAATGAAACAGTCAATATAATCCCTATTATCATTTCTCGAGACTTTTAGTTGTTATGAGCCTATGCCGAGCTCTTAATATGCTGGGAGGGGTGGCCACCCCATCCAACTACCATCCCATGCATGCGCACACACGCTATGTGGCCCACGACCTGTAGTTACTGATATTTGCCATTGACTCACCCTCTCGGTATCACAAGTGCATAATGAGCCTTCTTGCGCCACTGCGCCCTGTCACCCCTTTCGGCCTGGGGGCAGGTGTTTAATCTTTCAGGGGGTACTGCCTTTTGCCAAATTGAGTCGACCCCAGTTGCGTTTCAGCGCATGGTGGTCAGATACTCAAGTGGACTAAGACTCCCACATAGTAATTTTCAAGGGTGCGGCCCCGTGTCGGACTGAGTCAATTCCTTGACCCCGGTTGCACTGGGTGCATGGTGGTCAAATTTGGGCCCAAGCCGACCAAGGCTGCCAACAAGGGAAAATACAACATTTTAAATAATTATACGGACCTGGATAGTTTGGAAGTGAACTCGCAACCGCGACCAACGATCTTAATCTGAACGAGAATATAAAATTATACATTAGTATAATTTTATTTGCGTAAGAATGCAAGAAATACATGCAACTAAATAAATAATACATATATCATTATTAACATTCGACAACATAAATCATGCAAAAAAATATTAAATATTAAATTCTCAACAAATCTAGTGAGATAATTAATTATTCATGCAACATAATCATTTAAGTCCTACTTTACATTTTAAATTAATTATCTAAATCATAATTCACTCTTAACAACTGATAAAATAATTATTAACTTATAAAAAAATATTTATTTACTATTATTAGTTTATTTTCCTTTGAGATGCTAATTACTTAACCACGATCTTGATGATTAGGTTTACGATTTTAAATCTTTAATCGCTATCATTATTAATAGCAATTTAATTAATTAAGTTGTTCGATTAAATTATTTAAAATGATTTGTATTATCCTAATTCAAAGATATTACTAATTATTTTAAATTATTCAACTCAATAAAAGTTTGAACTTTATTTATTTATTTATGACATTTAGGTTCTTTTTACACGATTATAGTTTAGTAACCCATTTTCTACCTTATTAACTCGTTGTTAAAATAATCACTTAATTTACCTAGTATTAAATTTAATATGGTAAAGGTGAAATCTTTATTTTGTTAATCACTTATAACCATCCAATTTAAAATTAATCGCTTGTAGTACGCTGATTAATTATCGACCGTTATCATTACCATATTTTTTATTACTTATGGCGATTTTGTACAATAATTAATTAGTTTAGCAACTTTAACCCATAACCCATTAAAATAATTATTTTTAAAGATTTATTACAAGTTAATATTATTTTTAACTCGACCCGGTGTCGAGTCAGATCGTATTTATGAGTTGGTATTATTTTTTAACTCGTGTCGTGTCGAGTCAAGTTATATTTACAAGTTTACCACCCCAGGGATTCTTCTTCTTCTTCTTCCCCGACACCATTCTCTGCTCCCGACTCTAGCCGCCCTCCATTCACGTTGTCGCCGCCTCCGTCGATCGTCGCCGTCTAGCCCCACCATGCCATCGCAGTGTCACCCCGGTCGACCCCAACTGCCTTCCAGCCGCCGCAATGCGCGTTCGCGTCGCCAATTCCACCGCCGGCAAGCATTGCCGCCCCAATTGGGTGGTCGCCTCGACACCCTCGACCCTCTATCGACCTTCCCCAGCCAGATTGGAACCCATCACCACCGAGGACAGCCAGATTCCTTCACCCATCGCCGTCGCCTCTATTTTTATTTTTGCTATTTGCTACCCCAGGCCAGCCTCCACTGATACAAATATCAAAGGTGCCAGCTTCAGCCACTGATTGATCTCTTGCACCTTGCTACAACGTTAATGCACCTGAGGCTTCGCTACCTCAGGACCGGCGTCCGACCAGGCGAGATCGGCCATGAATTGGAACGATTGCCGCCCTGTTTCTCAGCGAGGAGGTCACCCACGGGGGACTGTTCGCCGGTAGGACTAGGGTTTTTTTCTTGGCTTGCCATCATCCACTGCAATGGATCTCCAGCGAAGCTTAGCCTGTGATTTCCCATCTTGCCAAACACGAGAAATCGTCGGCCATGCCAAGGATTCCAGTCTTATACAATTTAGTTTAGTTCTTTTCTTGTTGATTTAAAACTTTAATTCCCATGATTAACAAGCTTATTATCATTTCAAAATATTCATGCATGAAAATTAAGAATAGGGAGATAGGAAGAATACCCAAGCAAGGAAGAAGCCGGCTCCGGGAGAGGAGAAGAAGATGGGAGAATGAAGGTGGCTAGGGTGAGGAGGATGTCCCCTCTCAAAATATAAAATGAAAATGACGGCTAGGGTATGTGAAAACACCCCAACACCAGCATTTCATTTAACCGGGTAACCGGGTCGAGAATAAAATATAACCAGGTAAATAATAAAATATAATAATTAACCAGGTAGAGAATATAATATAAATAATAATAATAATAATTCTCCAACATTCGATCCTTCCCAGACTGCGTCGAGTATATTATATACATATTTTTTTGTTTTTTTTTCACGGTCTTTACATACTACAGGAATGATCACTAATTATTATTACCCACATGTGAAATGCAGTTCGTTCATGGGTGACATGGTGCTTATCCTCAATATTTTCCTTTGGAGTGTAGTGGAGTTGTTGAGGGTTATTCCTTAGAACATTGCAATTGGATTATATGGAAGTGTTGCACACGATTAATTGTTGGAATTGGTTATTCCCAAACAGCTTGATCTTCAACAATTGTGCCCAACAGACTTATCCAATGGTTCCAATTGGTGGGCGCGGTGCGATTAGATAGAACTGTCCACCAACCATGGACATGTGCAGATTTGTAGGCTAAAACTTTGCAGGAATGTCCCCCTTGGCAGATTATACATATGGTCTATCCTAGGATCAGAGGGTGCAAGCTTTGCACTCAATCTTCCTTGTAATTTCCTTGTGGGGATTAACGTGTGCAAAGTATAACCACCAACTCATACACGTGAAGGGATAATGCTTTTCATTGCAAAGATAGTACATTTGTTCAAAAAGAGATATATAAATGCTGGTATTTTATATTTTATCAAATTTTATTGAAAACATAGTATACTAGTTAATTTGTCTATTAAAAGCGTGCAAATGCTTAAAAAAACAAACATAGATAAAAAAATAATAATAACTCTAATCGAGAGTTATCAAGCCCCCAAACTCGAACATTTACTAGTCCATAGCAAAAAATTAGTTGTATGTAGGTCAAAGAAAATTAGTTTAATCATAAAATAAATTCATCAATGGTAATCAAAATTTTAAGGCAAAACTCACGTCTAAGAGGTGTGGGAAAATAAAAGACAAGGAAAAACATAAACATGTTAGGGCTCAAAATTTTAAAATACACAAAAGTGGAAGTCATTGTAAGGTTAAAATTGGCTAACAATAAGTCATATAATCAAAATAGCTATTTAGGTTTTGGTAAACAAAACTCACCTAAATCATTTCTTGACTACCAAGAATTCTCCATTTTGCCTTGAGAAAGAACAAATAGAATTCTAACTTGATGCCTTCAATAAATAAAATTATATGATAATTATTTTATAACTTTTGAATTATATCATGTCTATGATTTTGGAAACCATGCACAATGTTATTTACTATTTTTCCCATGTCTGAGCACCTGAAATAGGAATGCTGTTGTACTTGGTATATATATTTGGATTTTGGTTCTTTATTTTAAAATAAGGTATTGTATTGATTTGTCTGCCAGATTAATGAAGGGATTTATCGTACATATTCATGCATACACCATATGGTTTAGTTGTTGAGTTTTGGGCACGTGTATCGGTTGCGTGGTTTGTGCCCGCAGGAGATCGTTTGGATCTTGGAGACCAGGTCCGTTTAAGACTCGTTTATGATTTTACGCTCTTTTATTGGGATGGGTGGCTTGTTTTATATTGTAAGACAGATTAAGGGGTGGTATTTTCGAAAAACCCCCTTAATTAGAGCCATTTACTCATTTTTTAAATAACCCTCAATGATAAGATCCCTTAAGTTGTTTTTAAAAGCAAAAGATCCACAACAAGTTGCCTTCTTTCTGGAAGCCTATTATTATTATTACATACCCAAGCCTATTACTCAACATATTATTTTGTAATGTTTAATCAATGGGTAAGTCCCACTTTGAGGGGTAAGTCCCATGGTGAGCAGGTGGAAATTGGTTGGGGTAAATTCTTGTCTACAGGTTAGATTCCCCAGTTGATCCCCTTGAAGAACCCCTGGTTGCATTGTTCATGGAAGTTCAGCACAATGCTCTTTTTCTTTTCTTTCTGCATCATTTATTGCGTCTATGAACTTCTCACACCCAAAGAGGCATAGGACATTGGGTACTGTGTTATGGGGCATATGTCATGATTGCGATGATTCTTCATCTTGCCTTTAGAGCTCAAAGGAGGGGTGCATGGTGGTGATAGGAGGGGATAGGTCAAAGTGCTCCTATCAACAATAGGGTGCATGCCGATGTACTTTCCTTTTGTTAGTTTTGGTTCTTCTTGTGGTGATATATTCCCTGCTTGTTCTATTTTAATATAAATTGTTGAGTTTGTATGCCGTTTTGTTGTCTAGTATTTTTTGTTTTGCAGACTAGTATCTTGTTACTAATGCTTTTTTTTATATCTATGTAGGTGGTGTGCCTTATGTGTGGTTAGTGGATATTGTTGAATGCTAGAGCTTCACATATAAACATACCTAGTCGTGTTGTTGTTTTATGCATGGTCTTGCCAACCAGTATAATTTTGTTTTAAAACATATATTATTGACTAGGTTTATTAAAAGAATGGACCCCCATGTTTGGGAACTATCTTTTGGCAACTTATATACTATTCTTCATTATTTTATTTAACTCTTGTATTCCTTTTATTTTGTGTTACTATAATATTGTAACGACCCGCCCTAACCGGCCCAGGTGTTCCTTAAAAAGTTAAATGTTGTAAACATACTATTCATGAACATGAATCATAACACGGTAAATAAGTCTAGAAAATTTATAAATCATAAAAATAAATCAGGTTCTAATAACATGTGACAATACGTAAAAATAAAGTCCTACAGTCTCTGACCGTTTCCCATAGCCACATTTATAAAACAAGAGAATAAAGAGGAAGTCCAATTTATTATCAATTCACCAAACTTTGGGTTGGTAAAAGAACCACCAACCATACTCTTAATCCTCAGTCCAAAGCTGCTCACCTACGGAGGCAATTCCGCGTTAGTAATAAAACCACTAAGCCGCATAATTAAATGAAATAGTCAATATAATCCCTATTATCATTTCTCAAGACTTTTAGTTGTTATGAGCCTATGCCAAGTTCTTAATATGCTGGGAGGGATGGTCACCCCATCCAACTGCCATCCCATCCATGCGCACACATGCTACGTGGCCCACGGCTTGTAGTTACCGATATTTGCCATTGATTCACCCTCTCGGTATCATAAGTGCATAATGAACCGTCTTGCGCCATTGCGCCCTGTCACCCCTTTCGGCATGGGGGCAGGTATTCAATCTTTTAGGGAGTGTTGCCCTGTGTCCAATTGAATCGACCCCAGTTACGCTCGGCTCATGGTGGTCGGATATGAACTCAAGTCGACCAAGACTGCCACATAGTAATTTTAAAAGGTGTGGCCCCTTGTCAGACTGAGTCAATTCCTTGACCCTGGTTGCAC
The DNA here is from genome assembly GCA_033002965.1 of Piper betle. NCBI lineage: Eukaryota > Viridiplantae > Streptophyta > Magnoliopsida > Piperales > Piperaceae > Piper > Piper betle. Next base: position 6,391 of record JAURVB010014954.1, read on the forward strand.
TCAGTGCATGGTGGTCAAATCTGGCCTCAGGCCGACCAGGGCTGCCAAAAAGGGAAAATACAACATTTCAAATAATTATACGGACCTAGATAGTTCATAAGTGAACCTGCAACCGTGACCAACAATCCTAATCTGAACGAGAACATAAAATTATACATAAGCATAATTTTATTCGAATAGAGATGCATGCAACTACATGACTAATTGTTTGTACATATTTATCCAAAAAATATTTATATTTATCCGGTTATATGGATAATATTTATCCAATTATGTGGCAGTACTCAGCCACTTACGTGGATGACTTCCTGCATATTACAAGAGAATTGGTCATACGGTTTCAAAACTAACGGAGAAAGAATTGCCAGAGGAAGAGGTAGACATTGTTCTACAGCCGTTGGAGGAAATCTCTCACTCAGGAATTATCCCAATTCTATAAAAGCCGGGTGTTATTGCTGAAGCAAAGGGGGGCTCGTACGCTAAAGGAAAAGAATTTTGCCAGACAGAAGAAAAGCCGAGGGAGGAGCCCCTCACCGGAGATGCTCCAGTGACCCTCGCCGACACCCGATCACTACCCCGTCACGGCCATGAATCCTTGCCCAAGATCCAAACTTTCCACTTGCCAGAGCCACCGGTGAAGGAGTCGTGTTGCTTTGAAGTGTTGCCGAGTGCTACCAAGATCGCCACATCCCCGGAGTCCAGCCCCATTGTTGTTGTGCAGCCTCGCCGAAATCCTCATCGAGCCAAGAATTCCAGAAGAATTGTCGCGCGCGACCGTCATAAAAACAGAGGAGAAGCAAGGAGTTGCTATCATCCAGACCAAAGCCGACAACAAAAGCTGCTCTTTGCCGGAGTTACCGCAATGCTAATGCTGCCTCGCTGCAACAGATTTAAACCAAAAGAAGTTTTGTTTGTTTATAATTTTGCAGGGCTCGGATGAAGAGGACGTCCGTTGCTGCTATCCCGCTTGGAGTTGCTGCTCTGTTCCTTGCCGCCACCTTACGGTTGGATCGCCAGAAAAGATAGAGCCCTCCTCATCACCGTGAAGGAGTCACTGCATCGCCCTGAAGGAGTCATAGGAAAGTGCCCTTCCTTCACCCGATCGCTGTTTTGGAATTTAGTTGCAGCTGCCAAGGAAAGGAGTCCCTATTCGTCGTTCCATACTTCTTGGATTCTTTCCAACCGAGTTCCGGTCGCTCCTGGCCCCGTCACGAGGTTCAGAGTGAAGGCGGAGAAGTGATCTACAAACCCAAACTGAGATCCGCCGGAGTTCGTCGCCGAGGTCGCCGAAAAACATCGGGAAGCGAGCAAGTTGCTGGCCGGAAAAGTAGAAAACAGAGTAGCGAACATCTGGATTTCGCTGGATTTTTCCGACCAGCGCCGGTCATTCCCAGCCCTTCCGTTGTGATCAAGTGAAGGTGGAGAAGTGATCTACAAACCCAAGCCGAGAGCCGCCAAAGATCGTCGCTGAGGTCGCCGGAAAAAATCGAGAAGTGACCAGCGTAGCACAAAATTGCAGAAAAGTGTCTAACTTTCCGGCATCCGACCGACCGACCGGAGCCGCCGCTGACCGTCGGAGCACCGCCAAGATCTTCACCATTCTGTGATCTACAGTTCTGGGCAATCTCCGCCACCTTCAGCTGCCGGAAAAGCCGCCGCCGAAGCCACCAAAACCACCATTGCACCGCCGCTGCAGCCGGGTTGTTGGACCCGTTTACTGCTGACCGCATCCGCTTTTGTCGTGTCCGAGACCAAATCCTTCTTCCCAGTCCACGTCCGCGAAGCCAAACCGTGACCAGTTACGAAACCGCGACCTGGATTGGAGCTGGTGTACTGTACACCACCCGTAGACCGGCGCACGCAGAAAAAGGGAAGCCGACGCACGCCACCCGGTACGGTCCAGTTTTTATTTGTACTGAACCAACCCGAATTGGCCCGGTTCAGTCCATTAACACTCCGAAAATAATTTGAAGGCCTTCCCGACCTCGGATCAAGGCGAAACTTGGTATCCCACCATTTTTGGACGCTCCGGACGCAGTGGTGGGATTATTTTAAAGATTTAAAAAATGAAAAAAGACAAACCATGGCATTGGAGTCAAAGATCTCAAGCGAATTGATTTACAGGCGGCAAAAATTCACTGTTTTGTGTAACTTGTAAAAATCAAAGGAGAAATAGTGGATTGTGAGTACTAATCTCACCGTGGACTGACTTAGGGATTCAAGTTGAACCCTAAGGAACCACGTAAAAAATTTCATGCTGTGTCATTTCATGTGTTTGTAATATTTTCTATTTCCATCGCACTATCTCTTTGCGCGGCAAGGGCGCCTCGGTCCCACCGAACCTTTAAACCCGAATCACACTAAAGAACCGATTCGAGGGCGCGGACGATCCCGCGCTCGAATACTAATATATATATCATATCAAAATTTGACAACATAAAGCATGCAAAATTCAGCAATCTTGAATATTAAATTATTCATGTGATATAATCATTTAAGTCCTACTTTACATTTTAAATTAATTATCTAAATCATAATTCACACTTCACTAATGATAAATTAATTATTAACTTATAAACAAAGTATTCAAGTGTTTAATTACTATTATTAGTATATTTTCCTTTGAGATAATAATTACTTAACCACGATCTTTACGATTTTAATCTTTAATCACTATCATTATTAATAGAAATTTATTTAATGAAGTTGTTCGAGTAAATTATTTAAAACGATGTGTATTATCCTAATTTGAAGATATTACTAATACAATTATTTTAAATTATCCAAGTCAATAAAGGTTCGAACGTTATTTATTTTCATTATGCTATTTAGGTTCAACGCTTGTGATTTTTACACGATTATAGTTTAATAACCCATTTTCTACATTATTGACCGTTATTAAAATAGTCACTTTATTTACCTAATATTAAATTTAATATGGTAAAGATGAAAATTTTAATTCATTAATCACTTACAACCACCCGATGTAAATTAATAGCATATCGTACACTGATTAATTATCAAACAGTTTACCATTATGGTATTTTTATTACTTATGGCGATTTCGTAAAATAATTAATTAGTTTAGCAACTATAACCCATAACCATTTGAATAATAATTTTTAAGGATTTATTACAGATTAATATTATATTTTTTTAACTTGAGCCACGTTGAGTCAAGTAATATTTACAAGTTTGCCATCATCTTCTTCCCCGACGCTCTTCTCTTCTCCAAACCTGATCTTGGCACAAACAGATCACGTCGCCTTAATGCACACCAGCCTCAAGATGACCACTTTCTTGCACCTTGCTCCACTTCAGAGGTTTCGCTACCTCAGGCCGGCATCAAACCAGGAAAGATTGGCCACCACTGGACGATGCAGGGAGTAGGGTCCTCGTCCCACGTCTGGCCATTCGCCGCCATAATTTTCGGAGAGAAGGTCGTCAGTAGTGGGCTGTGCCGGCGGTAGGAACTGCTGTAATGGAACCCTTGATGGAGCGCTTGTCGATGAAGGATAACCAGCATCTTTGCACCCTCTAAAACTGCCATTACAACAACTATTTGCAGAGGAACGCCACCACCTTCATCACTCCTTGAAACTCCGCCCACTAACAAATGCAATTCTACCACCCATTGGAAACAAGGGACATGGCGATGCCACCCTTCGTCCCAGCAGCCAGAGGGGCTGTCGGGGTGTGAGCGGCTGCCTTGAATTTTTTGCCTATGATCGCCCATCTTGGCAAAATCTAGCACTCGTCAGCCACGCCAAGGATTCCAGTCTTATACAATTTAGTTTAGTTCTTCTTGTTGATTTAAAACTTTAATTCCATGATTATCAAACTTATTATCATTTCAAAATATGCATGCATGAAAATTAAGAATAGGGAGATAGGAAGAATACCCAAGAAAGGAGAAAGCCGGCTCCGATAAGGAATAGGAGAAGAAGATGAGAATGATGGCTAGGGTGAGGAAGACGCCCCCTCTCAAAATAAAATGAAAATGACGGCTAGGGTATGGGAAAACACCCCAACACCAGCATTTCATTTAACCTAGTAAAGAATAAAATATAATATTTAACTGGGTAGAGA
>JAURVB010014955.1:0-33294 GCA_033002965.1 Piper betle
GGTCCATGCTCTTTGAATGGCTTAAAGTATGCATGAGAAGGGAATGTTTATAGTGATGGTCTGCAATAATATATATTCCCTGCTCATTTTTGGTGATAAACTTGTTTTGATTCTCATTTCTTGTGTTGCAGAATTTGTGAATAAATAATTTGATATGTAGCCAGCTAAATATATTTTCTGGCATAAGTTTCTGCTTACTGTAGCGGGCTGAGTCATAGTTAGTGTTTCTAGTGAAAGGGGATGTGATTGCTAATTGTGTGAGAGAGCTAATTAAGATCACAAATCAAATAAATTAGATTCCCACTGACTTTAGCATTCCGAAGTGGATGTGATGGATGAATAATGGCAAAATCAATAAACTCACGAAACAAATAATAGAAAAAAGCTTAAATCAAATAAACACTCAAGTTTTGTCAAACTTGTAAAAACTATGCAAGGGTTGTAATTTATTTAGAACTCACTTAACTTTCTAAAGCAATCAAGTCAAACACAAGTGTTTGACTTGATTAACAGAGTAAGATATCATAATAATAAATAATAATACACAAGAGAAAGGGATAGTGGAAGTGAAACACGACACACAAGAATTTTTGTAGAGGTCCAAAATTATTACTCCTCTCTTCTATTCCTTCCAAGTCCTTTAAAAAGGTAGGTCTCCACTTACTTCACTGTGGCGCGAACTTGTACACTTGCAAGCAAACAAGCTTTCTTTCACAAACTCCTATCTAAAACCAAAGAAGTTTGCACTACGCCTAACACCCTAAGAGCTTACAACCATTTGAAACAAAGCCTACTCCCAAGAGCCAAGGAGCCTATTCTTTCACAAGTTCACGCATTGGGTCAAGGAGCAATCCATCTCTACACCTTGGAGGCAAGCAAACTATTTCTTCACAAGCTCTCCCAAGAGCCAAGGAACTTATTCCTTCACAAGCGCACCCCTCCCACCTACACACCTTTGAGGCAAGAAAACAAGTACCTTTCCTCAACACCAAATCTAAGATGCTCCATGCACACTTCCAACACCTTGGAAGTTTGCAAATAAGCTCAACTCCTTGAGCCAAACTTCACAAAATCAATGGCACACTTGTCAAGATCTTATACAAACTTTCTTTGATATGAAAGTGAAGGAACAAAGAATTTGCAAGCTATTTTGATCACAACTTTCTTTCCAAGGCTTATAAATCCTAGGAGATGCTCAAAATGCACTCCACAAGGTCCTATTCATAGTCCAAGAAGTCTTAACCATGAACAGTAGTCGTTATACATTTGAAATTGTCACATCATTCTTCATAACGGCTAATTTTGGCAAAACTAGATGTCGTTCAACTATTGATTGATCTGCCGATCGCCCTGTGGACATTGTCTGGCTACAAAACGATCTGCCAATCATCTGCCGATTACCTTGGGTGCACACGAACTGAACTTTTGGTTCCTGCTGATCCACGATCGGCTACCGATCTACGACCAGTTGCTAATCATGCAGATCGATCTAGCGAAGCGTGGTGATTTGTAGTTGAACACTTTGCTTGCTTTATTGGCCACCGATCGATCCGTTAGCCATACTTTATGCTTGTATTTTACTTATGTTCTTTCACTTTGAAATGTATACAAGTGGATTTCAAATCTAGGCTTAGAGAGTTTAATGAGTTAAACTATCAAAACCATAGGCTCAACATCTAGTGCATTTGGCAATGAGTATTAGGGCCCACTAAAAAATTATGGAGAGAATGCATTGCGATGAAAAATGCTGAAATTTGTAGAGATATTGACATAGTAAGACCATAACAAAATGATGTTTGTGATGTTCTTAACTAGGAAGATTGTGATTTTTTTAACGAAATTTCTTTTGTTTTTTATGTCGACAAATTTCTATCCATGACGTTGACTTGTAAAAGTATTGTAAGAAAGTGACTGATGTCATTGGCAGTTCCTATTAATTTGATATTCTTCTTTTAGTATATATCTTTGTCTTTCTTTATCTTCATTTCATTTTTGTGGATTGTCGTAGTTGGTGGAGCACTTTTTCCAGTCTTTAGTGAATACTTCTGGGATGACACTTCATATTTGTCAGGTAGTTGTGGATCGTGTGTGTGTATATACATACCTTTTTTATCTAAACATAGAAGTATTCTCATATTTTTAATTTTCATCTTAATTTCTATATATTCCCAATATTAAAGATTTGTGGGAACAGCTTGCAGGAAAGAATTCCCATCATATAGTGGAGGCTACTTTTAAAGCATTTGCTAGGGCTCTAAGACAGGCTACTGAATATGATTTACGTCGTCAGGGAACTATCCCAAGGTACATGCAAAAATTTGACATAGGAAGAAGATGTCTCTGGTTGTGCTATTATATTGCTCAATTTTATTGGACAAGTTATTGAGGTAGTACATTCGTGGGCGTAAAGTTTGAATCTGAATTATTGCCAGAAATAACATTTTTCTTGCTGGAGTTTTAAAAATTAGCTAAGTCTGTTGTATTAGATAAGAAATGCCAGAGCCTTGATAAGATTTGTCATACTTTGGTGCTGCAAATATTGAATTGCCTCTGGGTGCTGTTACCTCTAGTTTGTGGCAGTGCTAACTGCCTCTAGATGCAAAGTAACAATAATAATAAACTTATCTATGTACTTACTGTGCCCCAGCTCCTCATATTTTCCCTGTCTTCTATGCGTGTTGTAGGATGGAATATATATTTGTTCTTGTAAGATCATTTTGCTTTTTTTGGTTGGCAGCTCCAAAGGAGTCTTATCACGCTTTTGATTACTGTCAAATCTTGCCACAGAGTATAATGTCGTAAATGTCTAAATGTCTAAGGTATGAGCGAGTTGTCCTTTCGGTCAAAAGAGCTTTTGATTTATGTAATCTAAATGCTATAAATTTTATTTATTTAGAAAGGTTTTGAGCAGTGATGTTTGTTAACTTAGACTTAAAGTGTTTTAAGATTATGCTGCGTTTTTTATTAACTTAAATGGAGAACAGTAAAACATGACAATAAATGCTTTATAATCTACTTTCAGGGGGTGGATATTCCTTTGTAGTAGAATAACGTGTGAAGTGAGGTGGACTTTCCCCCATTCACAGGAGAGTATTTATTATACATATATTTGTTAGTTTATTTGAAAGAAGTGTTTATTGTGCATATATTTGTTATTCTATTTAAAACAATATAATGGTATCCTTAGATTTTACTTGACCTTAAGAAAATAATGTGGAGAACTATTTTAACTGTTTTAATTCAAATCTGTATTTATCCTGTTCTTTTTTTTTTTGGTATGGAGGATGGAAGTTCTATTAGGATTTTATTTGAATTTCTGAAATCGACATTGTTGCAGAAGTATCAAACTTAAATTTTAGACCATTCTCGCCATTTGTAACCACGTTCGTTGGTAGTTTTTGGGTAAAAAATGATCATGAACTTGAAAAAATGGATGAATATTCCACAAAATGGAGAGGGAGGAAAAAGTACAATACAAGGTCACAACTTATACAAATAAAACAGATTAACATAGGGATTAGGTTTAGAGTTTGAAGTGATAAAATGCAACTTAAATTGACCTCGCAAATCAGCAAATCCATAAACAAGCGCATCCTAGGTATAGTGCTGACTTGCATTGGGACTAGTGGGTACTGAATAGGGGTGGGATGTTGCGTGCTTGATTGCTGCTTGATTGCTGCTTGATTGCAATCTAAAGATATTCGTGCAATTATGTAATATGACAGATACCTTGCCCCGTTTTTATTGTAATATTCTTGCAATTTTGTCATATGACAGCTATCTTGTTCCGTTTTTATTATAATTAGGCAAGATGCCCTTCCATGCACAACGTATATTGAATAAATTTTAATTTTATGTATTAACTCTTATTAATTAATGAGATAAATTATAATAATTTAATATTTTAAATATAGATAGCCATTAAAAAGATAAATTATAATTATTTTTTATTATATATATATATATATTTAAGATAATTAAATAAAATTTTATTAATAAGAATTTAAAAGTTATGATTAATTAGGTTTGAACTCGTGAATTTTTACCGTAAAGTATTTTGTTGTTTTTTTTAGGAAGTGAGGTTAGCAAGATTCGAATTCATGACTCTTATGTAGGAAATATTTTTTTTTGCCATAAAAGATGTTTTTATTATTTTTTAAAAAATTGAGATTAACGAGATTTGAATCAATGACCTTTTCAAAATTTTCTTTCATTTTAATTGGTTGATTCAACTACTTTTCTCATGCTTTTAATTTCAGGCTAGTATTGGGTTCTATTTTTATTAATAAGTGTAGATATAAAATTTATTTATTTATTTATTAAACGATAAAGCATTCAAATTGGTTATACATAATTAGCAGCAATATTGGAGACCTTTTAGGCAGAGGGATGTCAACAATCTCCTGTGGGGGATTTCCTTTACATATAAAATGTAATTATACAAGACCACCCTAGACCAGCGTCGGATAGCCGATGGAGGATCGATCGTCTCTAAAATAGACCCATCGCTATGTTACTTTGGTGCATTTTCAAGTGCCGAGTGTAAGTTGCATTACACTTGAAATGGTTGATGTGCTAAGGAAATGTGTTAGATCATATAATCTGCGAGTGCAAGATCCAGGTTAGAAGGCAAGCAGTTGGGTCGTTTGACAGCCCACAACATTTCTGTGATTTTCGTACTCTTGCTTATTAGAGAGTCTCTTTACCTCATGGCTCTTTATTGGCTTTTTCCAGTTTCTTAGTTTTACATCGCTTTCACTAGAACACTTGATTTTTTTGTTTTGGCTAACATTACTTTCAGCCTCTTCTGCAACACATTCATAATTATTAATATTAAATTTATTATTTATAGATAAGTATATACGACATTTACTAAATTAGTGCCCCAAAGCATATAAGAAAAGACGCTTAAAGAAGCATGGAGAGGGAAAAATTTAGGTTTGTTACATTTTAAAATTTTTGGTATATATATATATATATATATATATATATATAGACACACATACATACATAATAAAAGGAATAAATTTGATGATAGAAAGACAAAATATATTTTTATTAGATAAATTATATAAATTTAAATAATAAAAAAAGATCGTCATCAATGGAGATAGAGTTTGATAATTAAGAACAAGAAAAAACCCATGTTTGTAGTGTTTTATATCATGAGGATTAGGGCTGAGCATAGTTTAGTTAACCAACTAAACCCAACAAACCAATCCCATTTTGGAAGTTTGGGTTGGTGTTCTTTCTGTTGATGTTGGTTGTAGTTTGGTTGAAATCAAAAGCCAACCATACTTAGATTGGTTGGTTCGGTTGGTTTTCAATTGGAGCTAATTAAATTAAATAAACCAATAAATAAAAAGAATTATATTTGCATCACATTTTTCACTTTCCTTTTTTCATTTTAAGTTATGCTTACATATACCTTTAATGATAATGATATATAACAATAATTTATATTATCATCATTTTGATTCAATCCATTAAAGGTGTCTTGTATATATATATGTGGAAGATACAAAGGTTTGATATATTATCTATTGTGTAGTCATTATACAATAATCTACGTTAGAACCTTATTTATGTAATTTTTTTTGATAAGTCTATAATAAGCTCTTAATTGTGTTAACGATTCTTTATTTTATAGATAAGATAACTAGAGTAAAAATTAAAGATTGAACATTCAATGATAATGACATTAGTTATTATTTTGAATAGTTTGGTTGGATTTCGGATAAAATTGGACCAAATAGAATTAGTTTGGTTTAGTTAGTCTGGTTATCAATTGTATTTTGGTTTATGTTCGGTTAGCTAAATTGTTTCACTTCGGTTAATTGGATATGTGGTTCGGTTTGATTTTAATTAAACTAACTAAATAATCAGCCCTTTTTATTTACTTACATAATTAAAAATTTAATATCAATGACTTTAGGTCGGTTTGGATTCGACTCCTAATCGACTCCACTCTATGGTATGCCAAGCCTAGTTCAAATTTCATGTTCCTAAACTATGCTCTTGACCTCCAAATTCCTACAAATAAATTGGAGGTAATAATAGAAGAAGCTAATGTTGAAGACCAAATTAATATCTTGATTGCTCAAAAGGACCCACTTGCTCTTGGCCAATGGTGTTGTAGTGCTCAATGGGGAGCTTGATATGAGACTTATTTTTATTGTGCATATGTCAATAGTTAATTATTCTAATTGAAAGGATTTTTCAATAATATATATATATATAAGAAGTTGTGTTGTTGTGCGATGCTGCATTTTGCAGTGCATAACAGCAAGGGCCGTGGATCAAAATCCAACGGCCCAAAACCCACGCCCAATTTTCCCCATTCTCTTTTTTTTTTGCCTTCCCCCACTAGTTTCCATTGCCCCCCAGCCCACGCCCACACAATTGTCATCCCTCACTGGCCCTGCCCACAATTGCGGTGCCCCCATCCCCGCATTGCTCCTCCCTGCCCTCGCCTGCAGCTACGGGCCCTTTAAAACCCACAATTCGAGTCAGGGTTTTATATTCAAAACACGTGTACTGAGCCGACGCCAGTCGCGTGTATGAGCTATGAGGGTCATGCGTACCCAAGTATATGATGATAACGTCATGAACACAGCAGAACAGAATGAGTTATCAGAATATATGAGAGTATGCCAGTCATTTTTTTATTTTTATATATAGTGGATCGTAGAATTAGTTTTAGGTCGTTTACCGCGTTAGGATGCGTTACGAGCAGTTTGGATGGGTTGATAGTTCATAGAGCATATCATTACGATGTTTTAGTGTTTGTTTGATTTTATGGGATTTTTCCGATTTTTATGAATTTTTTAGGATTTAATACGACTTAGTTATTATACTTGACTCGAGCCGGAGACGAGTCAAGTCTTATTTACAAGTTTGCCACCCAACCATTTCTTCTCCACCCCCGACACTTTCCCCTTCCAAACCCTAGCCGCCCCCACTGTTTGGTGCCGCCACCGCCGGCGCCGTTGTCGCCTTGCCACCGGGCGTCGCCGCCTAGCCCCGCCATGGCGTCGCCGTGCCACCCCGACCAGCCCCGGTCGCTGCCAGGCCGCTGTGACGCCGGAATCGCCGCGCCTAGCGCCGCGGCTACGTTTCGGTCGCGTCGCCGATTCCGCCACCGGCGACCGTCGCTGCCACGATCAGGTGGTCGCCTCGACACCCTCAACCCCCTAGCAACCTTCCCCGACCGGAACGGAGGCCAGCGCCGCCCATCCCGGCCAGATCTCCACACCACCACGGCCAGCCTCTGTTTTAGCCATTTTCCGGCGAGCCACCACCTCGGCCGACCACGTTGACGTCGTGGATGTGTCGGGCTCGCCGAGCCGGTTCCAATGGTACCCAATATGACCCCTATCCAGCTAGTAGACGCCGCCGGTGATTGTCGCCGGAAAACTGCCGGAAGTTGCCGAAAAACCGTCGAAACCCGCCGGAAAACCAGATTTGTAGGAATTTGGCAGATCCTCCGCGGAGTTCATCCAGTCGAACCTGATCGACTTCGGACGCCGTTGAGCGTCGAATTCGAGCTCCGAGACGCGCGACGAAACCCTAATCGTCGCAAATCGCTGACGACGTGAGGTATAATTACCTCCGATTTAATTAGTTAAAATTGATGATGATTGTTGACATAGCATGCTAGAATTGAGTAGTTGTCATGATGAATGCCAGACTATGAATGAAGTAAAGATGTGCATGATGTGATTAACAGGGAATGATGGTTAAATGATCTGATGAACTAAAGTAAATTTGAGCATGATAATCGAGTACAACGTAACTTAGGAAATATAATTAGGTTGATGTTAATAGGATAAGTTGGAATTACTTTCACATTTATAATTGTTGATTGTTATGGTTGATGTTTGTATTGTGAATGTGTTTGATCATGACGAGTTTGATTCATCATTTAGTTAGCGGGCGTTAGTATTTAGTTTTGATGTGTAGGTACGGAGTAGGAGCTCGCCGCCTAGGTGCGATGACACGCTTGGAGCTTCTACCAGGTCCGTTTAGGACTCGACTCTGTTTTACGCTCTTCTATTGTATGTTTATTTTATTATCTGCAGGACGGGTTAAGTGGCGTTTTATCGGATCCCACTTAACTCGGGCCATTTAACCGAACAGTTTTCCGGATTAATAACCCCTCGAGGATGAGATCCCTCGAGGATGATTTCGAAAACAAGATCCACCACAAGTTGCCTTCGGGCCTATTATATAATCCCTCCCCAGCCCTATATATATGTAGTTTTCGCGTTTTCAGTGAGACGAGAGATGGAGAAACCGACTGCACGTACCATGAGCGGATGCCGTGACAGTCAAAGCGGGCTCTGGATTAGTGCCAGCGGACTGTTCCATTCCCGAGGGATCCTGACAACTCCGCGTTTGAGTTCCTCACACCCGGAGAACGTGGAGGTTTACGGGTACTGTTTAGTACAGCGCATGTCCGGACTTGTGGTTCAAAGGGTACTAAAGGCGACTGCCTGAGAGTACTCGGCCTTCGTGCTCAAGGCCAGGAGAAATATGGAGGTAAGGAGAGGGCTTAGGATTTGAGACCAGAAAATGAAGTAAGAAAATGTCGAGAGCGGCATCAGCAGCAGATCAGTAAGTTCGGGATGCTACCGGGTCTGCAGCCCAGTGGCTCCTCAGTAGTGCCCTTCAGAGTGTTCACGTGGAGTATATGATGTTTTCTTTCATATGAGAGTTTGCTCTCATAGCCAGCTTGTTATAGTTATTTTATTTTTCGGACCAGTAACACTTGTTACTGACGTGTTTTTATATTATATGTAGGTAATAATCACGAGTTGGAGGAGCCAGCTTGGACGGAGGAGCACTGTTGTCGCTTGCACACATGTCAGTCGATAGAGTGGTTAATACTTTATTTATGATGCTATTATATTGTGAATGATGTGAAATGCTAAGACATGATAGGATATGATTAAATGTAATGAGATGATGTTATGACATGATGAAAAGCTAAGACATGATGACAAGAGGTGAGATGTGATCAGAGTGCGCAGCAGAAGTGTGGCCCAAGTTCTATAATGAATATACAGTATATTAGATTATGTGTGATTAAAATTGTTGATATATGCATATATATTGGTATATATTGTTTTGACAGGGTGGACCCTAATTGCACTTTTAGGGGAGACTCTGTTCGTTTTATTTTAGAATTTTTATTGAGTTTGATCGTAATTGTATTGGTGTGTGCTTGAATTGCATGTCATTCATGTAGTACCATGTTAGGGTTTGTGCATTCATCAATGCATTGCGAGTTGTATCTTCATCTTAAGACGCCGAGATTGGATCCGCATGAGTTAGGTTCGGGTTAGCCGACCTAACCGGGGCCTGTAACATGCTGGTTTGGTTTACGAGCGTGAACCGGATTTTGGGTATTACGAGGCCCCCTCGTTCCCCCCTACCCCAGGTGCCACCTTACATCCCCCTGTAAAACCCACGATTCGAGTCAGGGTTTTATATTTAGAACCGGTCGGTTCGACCGTTATTTTTTCGAGTCGAGTCAGTTTCAGAACACGTGTACCGAGCCGATGCCAGTCGCGTGTATGAGCTATGAGGGTCATGTGTACCCAAGTATATGATGATAACGTCATGAACACAACAGAACAGAATGAGTTATCAGAATATATGAGAGTATGCCAGTTCATTTTTATTATTTTTATATATAATGGATCGTAGAATTAGTTTTAGGCCGTTTATCGCGTTAGGACGCGTTACGGGCATTTTGGGTGGGTTGATAGTTCTAGAGCATATCATTATGATTTTTTGGTGTTGTTTGATTTTATGGGATTTTTCCCATATTTTTTGGAATTTTTCTTACGACTTAAATATTATTTTGACTCGAGTCGGAGACGAGTCAAGTAATATTTACGACCTTGCCACCGCACCTTCCTTTCTTCCCAAACCCCGACGCCGCCCCCGTGCAACGTTGCCGCCGCCGCTGCCGTCGCCGCCGCCACCCGGCCGCCGATCGTCGCCGCCTAGCCCCGCCGACGGCGTCGCCGTGCCGCCCCGACCAGGCCCGGCCGCGCCATGGGCCGCCGCGACGCCGGAATCGCCGTGCCAAGCGCCGCGGCTGCGCATCGCTTGCGTCGTCGCTCGCGCCGCCGGCGACCGTCGCCGCCATGATCGAGTAGGTCGCCTCAGCACCCTCGACCCCCTAGCGGCCTTCCCCGACCGGAGCGGAGGCCATCGCCGCCCGGCCGGCCGGATCTAGCGACCCATCGCCGCCGGCCCTGTTTTAGCCGTTTTCCGGCGAGCCACCACCTCCGTTGGCCGCGTCGACCTCGTAGATGAGTCGGGCTCGCCGAGCCGGTTCCGAGGGTACCCAACACGACCCCTTTCCGACTAGTAGACGCCGCCGGCGATTGTCGCCGGAAAACCACCGGAAGCCGCCGGAAAACCGCCGCAGCTGCCGGAAAACCGCGAAATTTCTGGAATTCGCCGGAATTCACCGGATCTTCCGCGGGGCTCACCCAGTCGAGCCCGATCGAACGTCGGACGCCGGGGAGCGCCGAATTCGAGCTCCGAGACACGCGACGGAACCCTAACCGTCGCCGAATGCCAACTACGTGAGGTATAATTACCTCCGATTGAGTTATTTAAAATTGATTATGATTGTTAGCATAGCATGCTAGAATTAACTAGTTGTCATGATGAATGTTAGCAGAGTATGCTAGATTTGATTAACTGTTATGAGTAATGCCTAATTATGAGTGAAGGGATGATTGTATGATTTGAGTGATTGCGAATAAATAGTAAGTGATCTAATGAGAGCATGATAAGTTATTACGACATAACTTAGAAAAACACGATAAGATTGGTATGAATAGGAGTTAGAATTTCTTTCATACTTATTGTTATATAATTGTTGATTGTTGTGGTAGATGTTGTATTGTGAGCGTGTTTAATCATAACGAGTTTGATCCATCATTTAGTTAGCGGGCGTTAGTATCTAGTTTTGATGTGTAGGTACGGAGTAGGAGCTCGCCGCCTAGGCGCGATGACACGCTTGGAGCTTCTACCAGGTCCGTTTAGGACTCGTCTCTGTTTTACTCTTTTCTATTGTATGTTTGATTTATTGTCTGCAGGACGGGTTAAGTGGCGTTTTATCGGATCCCACTTAACTCGGGCCATTTAACCGAACATTTTCCGGATTAATAACCCCTCGAGGATGAGATCCCTCGAGGTTGATTTCGAAAACAAGATCCACCAAAAGTTGCCTTCGGGCCTATTATATAACTCCCTACCCAAGCCTATATATATATATAGTTTTCGTGTTTCTAGTGAGACGAGAGATGGAGAAATCGACTGCACGTACCATGCAGAGGATGCCGTGACAGTCAAAGCGGGCTCTGGATTAGTGCCAGCGGACTGTTCCATTCCCGAGGGATCCTGACAACTCCGCGTTTGAGTTCCTCACACCCGGAGAACGTGGAGGTTTACGGGTACTGTTTAGTACAGCGCATGTCCGGACTTGTGGTTCAAAGGGTACTAAAGGCGACTGCCTGAGAGTACTCGGCCTTCGTGCTCAAGGCCAGGAGAAATATGGAGGTAAGGAGAGGGCTTAGGATAAAGTTTCATGAGAAGTACTGAAAAAGAAGTGCCGAGAGCGGCACAGTACCAGCAGCAGATCAGTTAGTTCGGGATGCTACCGGGTCTGCAGCCCAGTGGCTCCTCAGTAGTGCCCTTCAGAGTGTTCTTGAGGAAGTATATGGTTTTCTTTCATATGAGAGTTTGCTCTCATAGCCAGCTTGTTATAGTTATTTTATTTTCCGGACCAGTAACACTTGTTACTGACGTGTTTTTATACTATATGTAGGTAATAATCACGAGTTGGAGGAGCCAGCTTGGACGGAGGAGCAATGAGGTCTTGTACACACACACATGTTAGATTTCTGAATGTTTAATATTGTATTATTATGTTATTATATTGTGAATGACATGAGTAAATGTTTGAGCATGATGATATGATGTGAATGAAATGCTAAGACACGATAATAGAATGCAAAATATGATCAGAGTTGAGCAGCGGAAGCGTAGTGGGTTGAGACCCGAGCTTCAGAATGAATACGTTATAAATGAGATTTTGTGTGATTGTTAATGCATGCCGATATATTTGTATATATATTATTTTGACAGGGTGGGCCCATAATTGCACTTTTAGGGGAGACCCTGTTAGTTTTACTTCAGAATTTTCATCGATTTTGCTCGTAATTGTGATGGTGTGAAATTTAATTTGCATGTCATTCATGTAGTACCATGTTAGGATTTTGTGCATGCATTCATTCATGACAGATCGTATCTTCATCTTAAGACGCCGAGATTGGATCCGCACGAGTTAGGTTCGCGTTAGCCGACCTAACCGGGGCCTGTAACATGCCGGTTTGGTTCACGAGCGTGAACCGGATTTGGGGTGTTACAGGCCCCTCGTCCCCCCTACCCCGGGCGCCGCCTTTTCTAGCCCGCCGCACCCACGCCCAAGGTGGCGACAACGTTAGCTAGCGGGCGTCCGGTGGCAAGGTCGCCAGCGGTTAGGTGGTGCGGCAAAATAGTGGGGGGGGAAGGGGGAAGAAGCATGAGAAGGTAGTTTCGTAATAAAAACTTGACACGAGTCGGGATTGAGTCAAGTTTTTATTAAGAAATAAATTTTAAAAAAATAAAATAATTTAGTAAAAAAAACTTGACTCGAGTCAGGATCGAGTCAAATTTTTATTACAAAATAAATTTTAAAAAATAAAATAATTTCATAATAAAAACTTGACTCGATTCCTACTCGTGTCAAATTTTTATTACGAAATAAACTTTTTAAAAAATAAAATAACTTCGTAATAAAAACTTGACTTAATCCCTACTCGAGTTAATATTATGAAATAAGTTTTTTAAAAAATAAAATAATTTTGTAATAAAAACTTGACTCAATCCTGACTTGAGTTAATATTACGAAATAAATTTTTAAAAAAATAAAATAATTTAAAAATAAATATTACGAAATTATTTTATTTTTTAAAGTTATTTGATAATAAAAACTTGACTCGCTCCCAACTCGAGTCAGTTTTTATTACAAAATTATTTTATTTTTTAAAAAAATTATTTTGTAATATTAGATCGAATCAAGTTTTAATTAAGAAATTATTTTATTGTTTTTAAATTTATTTCGTAATAAAAATTTGACTCGAGTCGGGATCAAGTTAAGTTTTTATTACGAAATTATTTTATTTTTTAAATTTATTTCATAATAAAAACTTGACTCGATCCCTGCCCCTTCTGTTTTGCCGCGCCACCCCACCGTTGGCGACCTCGCTGCTGGCTGCCGGCTGACCAATGCTGTCATTGCCTCGGGCATGGGTGGGCTGACTGAATAACACACGGCGGCGGCTGGGCACGGGCGGAGCACATTGCGAGCGGGCAGGGCTGGGGGGCCGCTGCATTGAGCCGGGGGGTGTGGTGGAAGGTGGTACCCGAGGCAGGGGAATGCGGGGGCCGCGACTGCGGGCGGGGTTGGGGGAGGAAGGTGGCGGTCCAAAGGGTGGGGGGCCTCCACGGTTGCAAGCGGGGGCAGTGGGGGACGGCAGATGCGGGCAGGGCGGGGCTGGGTAGAGGGCAGAGTGGGGCTTCGGGGTGGGGAAGCAGGGAAAAGGCAAAAAAAAAAAAAAAAGGATGGGGGAAAATTGTCAGTGGGGTTTGGGCCGTTGGATTTTGATCCAACGGCCCGTGCTGCTATCCGGTGCAAAATACCGCAGAGCATAGTAGCATATTTATATATATTAGTTCTAAGTATTCATGCTAATCATTTTGAAATAATTTGCCAAGGCCCACCTTTCACAATTATCAACGTGCAAACCCTTTAATCAGCATTGTAATCCGGTCGATAACTGTCCGTGGTTAGATTAGAAATGTCGGTTGAAATTTATAACCCCATGTCATATGATCTAGTGCTTTCTCTGAAAATCTGGTCCAAAATCCGAACGCATTGCTTCCAGCTTTGTACCAGATGAGCTGTGCGGCGATCACATCTCTTCTATAATTAGGTTGATAGTAATTGATACGACGGATTTGGATTTGCTTTTTTCCTAATATGACGGGCAAATATTCGAATGATGATGCATGCTGGTTCATTATTTTTCTCTATTTTTTAAAGCCGAAGTTGATGTGAACAGTGATGAGCTCGATTTATTAGCTCTTGGTTCCTTTGTCCCCAGTCGCCACTATATAAGTCCTGGTTCATGTAGTTTGGTGATGTGCCCCCTCCCCATCTCTCGTCCTTTTCCATTTATTAAACATTAATATCAATACTAATCTCCCCATTGCTAAGAAAAAAGGAGATCGCGTAAACTAGTAACAACAATATCATTTTGCAGCTGCGCCCCCCCCCTTACCGACTTTGTATCACTATTTTCTCCGACGGGGCGACAAAGCAAGCCCCCCGGTCGTAGCTAGCTTTAGGCTGCTGCTCTCATGGAACATGTCTTCTCCTCCATCTCTTCCTCTTCCCCTCTTCCAATGCCTCCCATACTATCCTCCTTCCCAGGAGCCCATGGTGGTCTCCGGGAGACCCTCCGGATGCTGCTCCACGCCCGGCCAGAATGTTGGGTCTACTCCATTTTCTGGAGAGCTTCCCATGACTCCAGTGGCCAGCCGGTCCTCGTCTGGGTAGATGGGTATTTCAGAGGTGATGTAGCTGCCAGGCCGCCCCCGAGTCCTCCTCTCGCAACCAAGAGAGTCTGCTCCTCGACTTGTTGAAGGTGAAGGGGTGCCGGGCCGAGCTCATGGCTCAGGCGCGTTGGTTTTGATGGCGGGGCGTCAGGCGCTGCAACTCTTTGGGTGCGAGAGGGCCAAGGATGCGGATTATCATGGCTTTCAGAAGATGTGTGCATCCCCAACTCCAATGGGGTAGTGGAGCTGGCGTCCTCCGACCACATCAGCGAGAGCCTTAGCTTGGTGCAACTGGTGAGGACCCTCTTCGGCACTTCAAACCTCGCTGCCGCCACCCCAAATGTTGTAGCTAATGGATCAGGCCAGTCGGCCTCCGAAGACGGGTACTCGTGTTCTTTAACAGACATGGGCATGGTGCCGGAGAGTGCTCAAGTGGAAAAGCATGAGATTAATGCTCAGAAGCCCAGTGCGAGGAAAGGGAGGAAGCCGGGGACGAGCAGGGAGGTCCCGGTGAACCACGTCGAGGCGGAGCGGCTGCGGAGGGAGAAGCTCAACCACCTCTTCTACACGCTGCGATCGGTGGTGCCCAATGTCTCCAAGATAGACAAGGCCTCGCTGCTGTCCGACGCGGTGTGCGACATCAAGGAGCACCGGGGAGGGTGGAGGAGCTGTAGAGCCAGGTGAAGGCGACGGTGACGAAGGAGGCGGCGGCGGTGGCCACGTCGGGCGGCGACGACGGCGGGGGGAGCATTTGAAAGTGGCGGGGCTAGAGGTGGAGGTGAAGATAATTGGGTCGGAGGCATTGATCCGAGCACAGTCGAGGAATGTGGACCAC
Source organism: Piper betle (assembly GCA_033002965.1). Classification (NCBI taxonomy): domain Eukaryota; kingdom Viridiplantae; phylum Streptophyta; class Magnoliopsida; order Piperales; family Piperaceae; genus Piper; species Piper betle. The sequence goes on from JAURVB010014955.1 coordinate 15,524, forward strand.
CCGGTGGCTTTGCTCATGGTGCGGTCAAGGAGTTGGAGCTGCTGGTCTGCCATGCAAGCGCCGCCACTGTGAATGACCTCATGCTCCAGGATGTTGTCGTCAAGCTTCCAAGTACGTATGGGGGCAGGGAATTGGCGTCTGTCGAGCTCAAGAGCGCCATCGCTGGAAACTGGCCACTATCTATTGAATTTGGTAATTTCGTGATCGATCAATGCCTCCATGTTAATATGATTTCAGTAATGAGTTAGATTGGTATTTGTACTGTTTTTTGCGTTAAGTAAGTACTGTGGATAAGCTGTGGCCATACTAATTTGGAGCAACTTTTGTTACAAATGCATTACTTTTCATTCTTCTGGCCTCTCCCTGTTGATGGACACGAATCATGATTAAGTAGTTACTTTGATCATGCTCGTGAATATTCTACTATGCCTTTAATTTGCTTCTTGTTTCTCTGTTAAGGTTTTATAAAATCAAATATGATATCATTTTAAAGGAGATCAAATTATGAAGCTTGTGAAACGATATTATAGTGATGTATGGTATACACGAGCAAATGCTTACGATGATGAATAAGGTACATCAGTAATGATGCTCTCAGCTAAATTCATCCGAATATACATGCATTGATCAAAATCATTAGTTTTTTTATCTGATTACGTCAAGACACTTGATATAATGTGGACGATTGGACGATTTGTGGAAAAGAGAAGGATAGAATTGAAAATATGTAAATCACCTGGTGAGGAAGGTGGATGATTAGTTATTATAGGGGTGACGAAGTTTGCGTATAAACCAAGAATGTGATAGGAAAAGGAGTGGGGAATGGGGATCACCGACAAATTATGAGCTAAGCTGGAAGTTGGTACACCACTCCATGCACTGAGCAATAATTCGATCGTAAAGATTCATTGTCCATGTACGCACTGGATTTACGTGGGTTGCATCTGGTGTGACAATGTGGCTACATGAACTTTTGTATGTTTCTGTTCAAGGTGTTATCGCATTTTTGCAATATAGTTTGTATCATTTTGAGAACTGTATAACATTTAACGTATCAAAGCTAAGAGTTTGTATGATTTTGAGTCATATGAATTTGCAATTATAATTATATAATTACATATAATTATGTATGATCTCGTAGGGTATAATTGAAATATTCCTAATCTAGCTTGAAGGGCTTCTATGTTTTTTACCTGAGTTCTAATATATATATAATTTAGCTTGAAGGGCTTCTATAATTAATCAATAGGTCAAAGATTTTTCGAAATTTTCTTGATAAGTTGTGAGTCCATTCGTTGTTCATCAACCATAAAACTTTTACTACAAATTTTCTGCCGAGTTTTGAATTAATGATAAATTGAAGATCATGTACACTACAAAGGATGCTCTTTTTGTCCATGCCAGCCTGAAATAATTAGTTGTTAATTTTTAAACATTGATAGACTGGAGGAGAATTTGGTGGCAGCACAGCTACAAATTAATATGATTTGGTGAAAAAAATTAATGTCTTCGAAAATATTATTGCAAAATCTTACATAATTCCAGGGAAAAATAATTTTTTATTCATACTAATGATTGTGGCCACCTGAAATCTCCTTCGGCCAGTTTCTTGTTCCCACGCGTGCTCATTCCTCAAGGTTGAAAATGAAAAGAAATTATTTTGGAATGGGTATTGCGTGCGTCTCTCGTGGATGCAATTGGGACACACACACCAGTGACCGATTACCACTGATGATCGATCACTTGTACGTGTGTCCTCATGTGCGTGCATGGGTGGCGCACACAAGCCTGGCACATTATTTTGCCGTTGTGATGCATTCATTTCCCCTTGTGCTTTTGCCGCTGTGTCCAATGGCAAGCTAGCCTCTCGTTAAAGGAGAAGACATTGAATTTAATTATAGTGGCTTGTTGATGATCAGAGGATGGACTGCTTCTTCGAACTTGAGGGCTTCTCGCCCGATTGCTGATGCACAAAATAGAATTTACTGTACTTTTATATATGAGAATGGCTGAGGTGTGCCCGCGAAAGGAAAAATTTTATGCCCCAAACTCTCATATGGGCTGTTTGATTACAAAGACGGTTGAGATCTATTCGATTTCAAAAAAATATTAAACTAAACTTTGATCTATGCCGCTGATTAAAAGGACAGCTTATATTTATTATTTAAAAACAAAACAAAAAAACAGCTAGTTGTGTCAGCCTTGTCTGATTGCCCATCAGCCAAATCCGGACGTGGGGTGGCCGGATTAGGCCTCGTTGCCAAAGATCCCGCCTCTCCTCCCTCCCAACTGAACCTTGCTCGTTCATGAGCTCGAAATCGGCTTGATTATAAGGTGGAAAGTAACTTACTTAGAAAAAATGTAGATAGCTTTAATTGAACCCACAACCTCTAGGTCTTCAACTTAAATGCCTACCATCTAACCTATCACACTACTTTATTATTATATTGTATATAAATAAATATAATTAGTTACAATTAAACTTATTAGTATATATATATATATAATATAAAGATTATATTATTATATTATTTTATCGACTTTAGTTCGAGTTGAGCTATGAGTCGATTTCGAGTTGAGTTCAAATTATAACCGAGTCGAGTTGAGTCGAACACTGCTTTGCTCAAACTTGGCTCAAAGGATTCAGGTTCTAGTTGAGTTTACGCTCAAGTATTTAAATGGCGAGTTTTGAGTCGAATCAAACAGAGCCAAATACCAAATGCTCACAAGTTGGCTCGCTCAATTAATAGCCGTATCCCAACTGTCTGTGTGAAGGGCAAAAAAATTTTCAGCTTCGAAACTTTATCTGGGGCCACCTGATTATAAAAACGACCCAGATCAATTCTTTTCAAACAAGAAAAAAAAACCTAAACTCCTCATCCAAAGGTGTCGATGGCGGCTGTGCCGACCAAATCTGGCCGTGGATAGTCATGTCTAGCCGCCCACTAGCCAGATTTGATCACAAGGCTATCAAACATGGCATGTAGCGGTTGGATATAGTCTTGTGGCCTAATGTGATGCTGCAGCCAAGGTCTAGCTAGTGGTGGCCAAACTTGGTCATGCCTTTAAAGAAATTTACAAAGAGTTTCGTTCGCTGCTAGATCTATTTGCCATTGGCCAGGTCCAACCCGTGGTAGTAGATAGATTTGGCCTCATCATTTTTTAAAAAAATGACTTGGCATTGGAAAGGTTTGGCCACTGTTGGTTGGACCAAGTTGTCCCCCGACTAGATTTTAGACCTGGCTTTCCCGACCAAATCTGATCGGGGATGACTAGGTCCCACCTGCGGCAACTAGGCTTGGCTAACATTGGCTAGATCTGGCCTTACGTTAAAAAATATTAAAAAATTAGTCTGGAACACGAGCTATTGGCGAAGAGAAGGTGTTTTTTTCTTTTCACCAAATCTAGAGTGGGATCACTTACGTTGTCGGGCCAGCCCAGATTGGTCTCAAGGGCAGAAAAGCTCTATCTGCCTCTCCTTTGTTGAGCAATTTTGCTCTGTATTTATTGTGTGTTTGAAGGACTCGGGACAGGAGCCCTGTCCTCGTGGGTTGATTCATTTGTAATGAGGAGCAACAGAGAGACGGCCGATCTACGTTTAAACTCGATTTGGTTCATGAATGTCTGATATGTACTCAGCATGCACATTTAACTTGTTTGTCAATCTTGACTATCATTTTTCTTTCTACGGGTTTAGACTTTATATTATGGTTCATGAATGAACCTAGCTAGATGATTCTTCACGCAATCCTTGCAACTGTTCTCTAGCTCAAACGGAGATAATTAATCAGGATGCTTCTTCTCCTTGTCATACTTGAGTCCTATCATCTAGGGTGGCAGGGTTAGCATCTAATGATTCTAATCATGCTTGTCAACCAGAAATTAAGCGCGTCCATTGATCGGTACTTTCCCCTCTATATGTTTACCCGAAGAATTATAAACGTGTTATAATTATAAAAAACACCGTTTTGACATTTTCGCATCTACGTTTTTTAGTAAAGGGGAACTCATTATTTGCTTGAAATCATAAGTATGATAATCAATTAATCAAAATATTAAAAAATTAAAATACAATAAAAATATCTTTGGTGGATGATGGTCACAAATTCGAATATCATTAATCTCCAATTTTTTTTAACAAAATCTTTACGTTAGAAAGTCTCTAACTAATTTTAATTTTAAATTTTTTACTGATCTCAAAAAAATTAAATAATTATAATTAATTTTTTAATTAAAATATGATATATCTTTAAATCAGTTATAATTTATATATAAAATATTAAATTATTATAATTTATCTCATTACCCAATTAAAATTAATATAACATATTATATTATGTTTTTAGGCCTAAACGGCCCGGCACCATCAACCGAGACATCCATGGCCGCCGCCAAAACCAACCCCGCAGGCCGACGTCTGGGCCTAGCCAATGTCATGGTCTACTACTACCCTTTCTTCCGCCGACAGTATTAGAGAAGGCCCCAACATGAAGCTATCCGTCGATTGCACCCGCAAGGGCATCATGTTCTGTGAGGTCGATTTCGACTAGACCGATTGGGCAACGTCGAGGTACTTCGTCCGCCCTTCCCATCCATCGACAAGATGGTGTTGGGGGCGGGGAATGCCGTCCTCGGCGTACCCTTGGTATACGTGTAGCTTACCCGCTTTACCTGCCGCGGATTCATCGTCACCTGCTTTGCCCGACGCCGGAGTGCTACCAGTGGCGGGTGCCGCCCCGGGTCACTTTCGCCCACCATGAATACATGCACGTCGACGATCCCCAGCCCAAACCTACGAATGAGTCATGGTCATTGCACTCTGCCTTCTTCACCAAGGCCAACGTTGCCGCGCTCCTGGCACAACTGCCAGCCGACCTACGCAAGGCGGCCACCTTCTTCGAGATCATCACCGCCTGCGTATGGTGGTGCCCGGTGTCGGCGCTGTCGTTCGCACCTAACAAGGTGACTCGACTGATCATCGCCATCAACCCCTGGACCAAGTTCGACCTGCCTCTAACTGCAGGGTACGACAGCAACAGCTCATGCTCCCAGCCGCAGGGGACTGAAGTCGCGACGCCCGTAGGTGGCGACCTCGGGTACGCATGGTTGTAAAAATCGATTAATTATGGGTAGAATTGGTCGATTTAAATCAGATTAAAATGATTCAGCTTCAATAAAAATACGCAGATTGGTTAGGTAAAAATCGGTTTATGAATTAGCCAATCTGAGCCAATTCCACCCAATTTTAAGTTGGTTCGTGAATCGGCCAATTTGAGTCAATTTGGGTGGGTGACATAGCGACAGACGGGGAGAGGATAGGGCGGCAAGGCCAATTTGGGGGTGGGGGCAAGAGGGCTGGGGATGACCTGGGCGGCAACGACAGTGGCAGGCAGCGGCGGGCGTGGGGATGGGCTTGGACAGGGGGTGGTGGCAAGGTGGGGGGCACAATGGATAGGAGGACGGCGTGGCAAATTGGGCCTGGTGGTGGGGGTAGGCAGCACGTGATTGATATGGAAGAGAAATGAGGGAAAGAAATAGTAGGTGGCATTTTTGTAATTAAAAATTGATTAGATTTTAATTTTAGTTAAAAATAATAATTAATTTTAAATAATTAAAAAAATCATATAAATATAAAAAAATATGATAAAATATAATATATACTATAACATCAAAATAATATATTTTATAATTAATAATCTAATAATTTTGGACTGACACAAGTAAATCGATTTTGTCCAATTTATGATAAATTAATGCGATTCAATTGACTCCCTTCTAATCCGATCCAATTCTAATTTTGCAACTATGTGGCTATGAGGTGGAGCTGGTGAGGGAGGCCAAGGGGAGGGTGACAGAAGAGTACGTGAGGTCGATGGAGGACTTCTTGGCGCTCAATGGGAGTGGTGTCTGATCTTCGGCGGGTGGTTGATTTGGCGAAAATGGATTGTGGATGGGGGAAGGCGGTGCACGGTGGGCCGGCGGATGTAGAGGAGAATGTGACAAGCTTCTCGGCGACGTCGAAGAACAGTGCAGGGGAGGAAGGAGCGGTGGTGCTCTTCTGCTTGTCGGATTTGGCCCTAGGATGTGTTGGGTTTGTCCCACATCGGTCGTAGAGGTTGTTGGTGACTTGTATATAGGCTAATGGGAAAGCCTTATTCCTTAAGTTAACTTTTGGATTAAGAGAGGCCCGTGACACCTATTGCGAGTTTCCTTTGGTTGTTTGAAGTCCCTTTTGGGGGCCCGAAGGGTCCAACATTGGTTTCGGAGCTTGGGTACGGGCCCATAAGGGCCCTGACAAGGGCCCAACAAGTAGTATCAGAGCCAAGTTCGAGCCGGATTTATCTACACCGATTATTGTTGTTTCCTTCATGGGTTTCCACTTGATGATTTGAAGAGGAGTTTGTCAGGTGGGTGTCGTCTGATTTAAGGGGAGTGTGTTTAAGGGGAGTGTGTCAGATGATGGTTTCGGGCCACGCCCGATGTGTGAAGGGGAGTTGTTGGGTTTGTCCCACATCGGTCGTAGAGGTTGTTGGTGACTTGTATATGAGGCTGATCGGGAAAGCGCTTATTCCTTAGGATTAACTTTTGAAGGTTGTTGGTGACTTGTATATGGGCTAATGGGAAAGCACTTATTCCTTAAGTTAACTTTTAGATTAAGAGAGGCCCAGTGACACCTATTGCGAGTTTCCTTTGGTTGTTTGAAGTCCACTTTTGGGGCCCGAAGGGTCCGACAGTGGTTTCGGAGCTTGGGTACGGGCCTATAAGGGCCCAACGGGATGGACGTTCATGTCGGAGGTTAAGAATATGGTTTGTTTTCGTCCCTTGGAGAACCCAGATGGGAACATGTCCTGCGTATATAAGGTTGCACGAGGGATATATCATGGGTAAAAATGAAAAAGACTTGCTCGTTATTCTGATACGATCGTTTCTGTAATTCCATTATTCTGTAATTGTTTCTGCGACTCTTTTCGATGTTGATTAGCTGATTCTGCTATTGATGCATGTAGTTGTTTCTGCGACTCTTCCGATGTTGATTAGCTGATTCTGCTGTTATTCTGTTCATGTATCTGCCATCTGATTATTATTATTCTGTTCATGTTTCTGCCATCTGATTATTATTATTCTGTTCATGTTTCTGCGAATATTATTCTGTTCATGAAAAAGAAAAATGTGGTCATGGTTAGGGAGAAAGTTTTCCTATGGTAATTGAGAAAAAATTAAGGTGAGTTATAATTAACTTATCCGTGCTACACATTTAATTTAAAACTTTTAACAGGTCTCACGTACCAATTTATATATATATATATATATATATATATATATATATATATATATATATATATATATATATATATATATATATATATATAAAAGGTAGAGTGTTTAAGTAGGAAGTTGATATTTTTTTTTGACATCAATATGACATATTTTTTTATATTTTTAAAAATTACACTAGTTTAACATATATTTTAAAATTAATTTTTATTATATTTATTTAGATTATGAGGAGTTTAAAAGTATTAGATCAAGTTCAAAAATTTATAAATACCCTTACTATTTATTTTTATATTTATTTATGTGGATTTTAAGTTACGGGCCCTATTAATTTGCTCTATATAAAATGTGTAGCTCATGTAAGCTAAAAATATTGTAACTTATGTATATAAGACTCTAAAAAATAAAGGCAAGTTTTACATGGAAGAATAGTCAAACACCTTCATATTCTTTTACCTTTGGACGGTTTTGATGAATCATATCTTATAAATAAAATGAGAATTAAAAGTCATTCTCACATGAAAAAATAAAAGTACGTAATAGACCTAACCAATTAAAATATAAGAAAATTATAAGTGTTATAATTTATCTCCTTATTTAATCAAAGTTTATTTTTAGAAGTAAAATTTATCTCTAATATATTAAATTATTATAATATATATCATTATTCAGTGACCTTTATCTATAAAATTGAAATCTATTAATTTTAATATTGGTCACGCATGTAACCCAACCGATCGTAAGTGCATAAGTTTTCACAAATAAGATGCTTTTTTTAAGAATATCTTTTTATAAGAAAGGGGAGGATTTTTATTGATATTACTAATTTATAGGAAAATCAAGGAAAAAAATTAGAAAAGGAAAATTTTAATGAAAATATAAAAAATACCATCTTGACTATGAGGTGACCAGATCTGGCTGTCCCACAGTCGGGGTGGCTTGTCCCAACAAAAAAAATAGTGGGTGACAAGCCACCCCCCATATTTAGATCAGATTTGGGTTTGGTGTGATTTGTTTGATCTGAATAAGTGATATTTTATAAGATTATACTTTAAAATATTTAAAATAATATTTTTATAATTTTTTCTCTATTTTTGTATTAAAATTAACGTTATTAGATAAAATTCAAACTGGATAATGATAGACGTAATATTACGGTTCATGTTCTTATTTTCAGATTTGTATCGGATACTATCCGATTCATATCTCTAAACCCATCCCTAGGTAGAAGAATTTAGTATAATTACCATAAAAAGATAAAATAATAAAAAGGTATCTTCAATTTGGTTATGAATTTAATATTTTAAAAATAGGGTATGGTCAATCCAACGGGTTTCCTATACGAGATCTGATTGCCCTTGGTTAGATAGGCTGCTGGGCCATCGATTGCCTGCCAATTATTTATTTCTAAAAATTGATTTTAATTTTTAATGAAAATTATGCTTAGTCGATGTTGTCTTTTATTTGCATTCAAGTCAGTTTAATTTTTATTTATGCCAAACCAAAGGTGACCCGGAATGCAGCCTTGCTATTATTCCAAAATTTCCTCTTTTTGACAAGTATGTTTGATTCTCACACCAGTTAGTAATATAAACAAAGTTTCAGAATTTTATAGACACCAACAAAATTTGGTAAAAAATTTACAAAATGTAGCTTAACATCGTAAAATCTTGGATTTGACTATTTTTTCTTGAATTTGGTTAGCGGCATCGACCATCTGCCCATCTCCCCTTGAACCTACCAACCGCCTACGGTCCTTATAGTCCAACCGTTGTTGCAGAAAATTAATCTCAATCGTCATTGTAATTTAAAGAATGATTATATTAATTTTAGCTCACAGTACTTTCATACTAATTTTCTCCGACTTTAATTACAAGACTAACCTAGGGGAAATTTTGTCTAATGAACTCGCATTTGAAATTAGTTTAAAAAATTAGGTCAAGAATTGATCTGAAAATTTCCAACTTTATTAGGTTGAAAGACGCTATTGTCACCTATTTGCACGATTACTATATTTATCAAAGAGAAAGATCTTGGCCTGTGGACTCGTGCTGTAGGTCGGGTGTGAAGGAGGGGACTCAATAAACTCATGAGAACCGGTTAGATAAAGTTGGAGTTGTTTGTACTTTGTACGTTCCTTGTTTCGGGTGAGTAAGAGGATTGCTTACAAAAATAATGAAAAAAACAAAAACAAAAAACAAAAACGTTGTGCGTTCCCTGATTGATTGCGTTAAATTCATTGACTTTTAAACGTTGAAATTTCATTCAGATGGCATAAATAACAAATACCAAACTACATCTTTTCTCTCATCCTAGCTGGGTGGTGCAGAAAAAGCAGGCCGGCAAAAAGAGCTGCTCAGCGATCAAAAGTTCGATTACTTTACCCAAACAATGAGCACGTTGCCCAATGTCAAACTCATGTTCTTATTCAAAGACACGACCTAACACTCAAGAACTAATTTCTCCACGAAACGCCCCCAACCTGCTCATATTGCTTCACACCGACTCCCACGCGGCGCCATGCATATATACGCCTGCATATAAAGTACGACACACAAACATAAATGTATCCCACCAATATTATCCACCACTTCCATATTTTTCCACAACCCTCACAATTACATATCCACTTCTTGTTTTATTTTTCTCATCACCGCTCTTAAATCACATAGCATATCCAACATTTCCATTACCTGCAACAAAAAGATTATGATGGCATGCCATAATAAAGTGAAAAGTACTGATCATCAAGGGCAAGTGATCGTCATGAGTTCGAGTATTGTCCTGATTCTATTGCTTTTAGTTCCCCAGATGGTGGAATCGGCAAGACCAACGTTTGTGGTAATGGAAGGAGATACAGGGGGATTGTTGATGAGCAATGCGGCCGGTGATCTCTTGCTGACATCCCTCCAGAGGGGCCCCGTACCACCTTCAGGGCCATCTTCTTGCACTAATGTACCAAGGAATCTCAGAGCTGGCCGTTGCCCGCGTAAGTAAATTCTTTTACTGCCAAGCCTTCTCAAGTTGTTCAGGCAATGCCAAGATTTCTCCATGCCGCTTCCATGAAGTTAATCTACCATAGCATTGTTTTCATGGCTTCCACAGCATATGGGACTCATGACCTATAAGGGAACTTCTGACCTTACCATTTTTTTTCATCATCTTGATGTCACTGCCTGCCTGTGTTCATGTGTTTGATTTCCCGACCAATATATTCAATTCAAGTGTTGACATATACTACTGCTTCAATGACCTCGAAGATGACGTAAATTTAGTTCCTTCTTAGCTTTCACTCGACTATACCGGTCAAAAGCTCTGATGTCTAATATTTAGTTTCCAACAAACAAATATTTGAAATTTTTGACTTTTATGTATGTACTGTTGATATGAATTGAACTAGGTATAATAATAGAGCTAAATTCTACAACTATTAATATTTAGAATGGTGGGTTATCGAATTTGAATCATAGTTGGATACATCAGATCGGTCGCAATCCGTTTCAAATTTAGGTCGAATCAGGTTTTGAATCGGTTTTATAATAAAATATTAAAAGAACCTTGGTATTATATTAAATAAATTATTTATGCATGGGCAAAATAAAAATTAAAAATTTATAATGATAGAAATGCTTCTTTCTCTCCCTCCGCTACCGCTACCCCTTCTCTCCGACGGGCGGGGCCGGCGAGGGGATGGGTCGGGACTTGGGGCCGACGGGACAAGGGGGCGGGGCAAGGCAGAGGCGCAAGGAGGGGGACCGGGTGGGGCGGGGCTAGCGGGGGAGGCCGGGCAGGGCGGGGCAGGCGGAGGGAGGCGGGGCAGAGCGCCGGTGCCAACGGCCGGGGTGAAGGAGCGAGGTCAGGGTGGCATTCTCGTAATTAAAAGTTGACTCGATTACGATTCGAACAAAAAATAATAATTAATTCCGAATAATTTTTTAAAAAAAATTAAAAAATATTAAAAAAAATCATAAACTATAATACACACAATAATATCAAAATAAAAATCAAAACTTAATTTTTATATATTTATGTTATGAATTGTCAAATTATTATATATAACCGATTAGATCGATTTGGACTGATTCAACTGAATCAATTCTTGACTGATTTAGACCGATTCGATCTGATTCGGTGACTCCTTCAAAAACCGATTCGATTCTGATTCCAATTCCGATTTTTCCAACTATGATTTGAATTGTACATCTAATTCATGACGACCATGCACTCCTGTAATTGAAATGAAACAGTAAGTTCTAATACTGTGTAATAATTAATTAATTACCTATTATAAGTTTCGTTGTAAAGCCATGTGAGAATTTCACATACAAATTATCAAATGGCCAAATATAAGACTTGCTCATCAGGTTTCCCACCAGGTCAAGGAAAGCGTGCGCCGCGTTAGTCCACAGGTTGCATATATAATAGTCTGTTAGTTAATCCCACTTCCATGACCATACAGAAATATAAAATTTCATTTTTTTGTGAAATCTGTTGAGACTCTATGAAACAAATGCTTACAAGTTACAATATTAATTTGGTAGCAGTGGATCCCATGTACTTAGTGCTCTGGGGTTTTGTCACTGATTACCAGTTTAATGGAAAGAGATAGGTATGGCTTTCGTCACGCAAAACGCTTTTGAGTTTAATTGTGTCTTGATCAATACCAAACACCTGAATTGACTAGGAAAACCATATTTGGAGATCCTTTGTTTAATTGATTGTTGTGCGTCCCCATGTTCGGGAAGCTTCTGTATCTAGTATTTCTCATGACAAACAATATTGACCCATTTCATTTCCGCCCAAGAACGGCCTTCTCGTTGTTCCAATTTTTCAACAATGGAATAGTTGATCTTGACTGGTCAAGGGTCATAACCATGAGGCGGATAAAAGTAGGAGTCGACAATTGGGATGAAAACATAAATTGTTAGCTATAAATAAGCTTCTCCTCTGAAGATCGGAGTTGTCTTATAAAATTCAGAGTTTTTCTTTTCTTTTCTGAACGAATCATGAAGTCACTGACGAAGGTTGTGGGCATCATTGTTGTCGTGCTGCTACTACTGATTCATCCACATGATGCTTGCAGGAAGTTCCGGTTGGAAAAAGATCAAGGTATTAGGAATCTGGTAACGGAGAGTAATGTAATCCTATTGAATTCTCTTCAGAAAGGTGTTACTCCTCCTTCTGGCCCTTCTGGTTGCACATATGTTAATGGTAACCCAGGACCAAGATGCCCTCTCAAGGTAAAAAGCTTGGCGGGTAAAGCTGGGGCAAGCCGTACCGGTCCTTAGGAACTGGGTTCCTTCGCTTGGGTCTCTTTTATAGATCAAACATGTTCATTTTGTTTTTCCAGAAAAGTTCTGGGTATGTCAAAAACAGATTGGATTCATTTTTTATAATTTACATTCCTTGTCCGTGATGGACTTCTTTGTATATGTGACACTGCATATTTTTCTGTCCCTGTGATCGGATTTTTTCGTTAGGGTCTCTCTGGTTTGAAATGAAAAGATGTGAATATGAATTTTTTTAGTTACAATGTACATGTGAAATCTAAAATCTCTTCATAATTTTTTTTCTCTTGTACTTGTGTTTTTGGTGAGAAATTGATAGAGATGAATTTTTTAAGGGTTAATCTAAACATCTAATTTGTATTTTATCATAAAATATTCTAAAAATGGATAGCTTAATTTTGATGAAAAATTAATGCATTTGTCCTAAATTACTATTTAAATATTTCATAAATTTCTGTTTCTTTCATGTAACTAAATGAAGCCTCGTTGTATTACGAACTAATATAAATGACCCATGTTTTCTCGCTAATTATGTATAATGTGAAGATGTTTTCTCCAACTTCCGTCGTTTCTAATCCCATAATCAACGTTGCGGTAAAACATAGTAATCTAGCTATCTAACTAAAATAGCTAAATTATATGCGAATAATAAGTCCAGCATGAGATTCCAGCCCCTCTTGAGGGCGTCCAACATGGGATTCCAGCAATGGATCATCCCTCTCCATACCCATTGCAGGAACCCTCCCCTGAATTGTCCCAATCCCTTCTCTATTTTCCAAACCATCACTTCTTGATTGCAGTAATAAATCAAATTTTGATGACATATTGGTAATGGCAACAATCAATTGATCTTGAACCTTCCTAATCTGGGATAATTCATCAAGATGGGATGAAGAAGACGTACCTCCCTCGACCTGCTCTGATACCAATCTGGAAGGTGCTTCTCCTCCAAGTTCCACAACCAGTTCCTTGCCCTTGGAAGGCTTGGAGCTCTGCTTTGCTGGTGCCATCTTGAAGGTGAACTTCTTGGAAGAGAGGAGATGAAGAACAACAGCAAGAGGGATGGGAGAAGGGCTGCAACTTCAGCAACCAAAGAAGGAGAAGAAGAAGGAGAAGAGGGGAAGAGGGACGCCCTTGGTGTCTTGGGCTCCAAGGAAGGGGAGAGGGATGGAGCAATCTCCAAAAGGGTGGATTTGATTTTCAAAAGTAAAAAGTTGTTACACAATTCTGTTTACAATTCAAGGAGATGGCTGGAGTAAGGGAGTCATCTTCCGGGTCACTATCGTCCTCCTCCGACATTTCCTCCTCCCTTTCCACTTCAATGACGAATAACCTTTTACACTTGTGTCCGGGTACAAATTTCTCGTCACACCTGAAACACAAACCAGCCTCCTTTCTCTCTTGCAATTGTTTGATGCTGAATTTCCGTCCATGAGGAATCTCCTTGAGTTGTTGCTCGGCTGCTATCCCAACATCAGCCTTGACCGACCCAAAACTTCCTCCCTTGTTAGACGTTCCAGCTGCATATTGATATCCCCTGTTCATTGCTCTCCCAATTGTTGCTGATTTCTGATTTACATGGGTCTCCAAATGTCTAGCCAACCCTTGAGCGTCCAATAAGGTGTCCGGCTTCCTAGCTTTCACCTCCATCCTCAATTGGGGCTTGAGACCACAAGTATAGCTGCTGATCCTCTGCTTTTCAGTCATGCTTCCAGCTCTAGTGGCCAATCGGTTAAATTGAACGGTGTACTCTTGAACTGTTGTGTCCTGTTTTAACCGAGTAAGGTCGCCATAAAAATCCTCATACTCCGAGGGACCGAACTGAAGATTCATGGCTTCCTTCAATTCAGGCCAGCTAGGAATTCCATGATGTTCTTGCAACATATCATACCAAATTTGTGCATCATCCTCCAAATGAAAGCTGGCCAACTCAACTTGCAATCTCTCTTGGACGTGGTGCAGCTTGAAGAATTTTTCTGCCCTGCTGAACCATGAGATTGGGTCCTTGGTTCCATCAAATTTTGGGAAGCTAATCTTGGAGCCTTTCAAGAAATCTTCATTTAGGTCATCATAGGCATCAATATCCCTGCAATTTTGGGCAGCACCTTCCTGGAAATTTTGTCGAACAGGTGCTCTTCCTCTCCTGCCCATACCAAATTGCTTCCTTCCTCCTTGCAACAACTCCTCTTCCAGCTGTTCTTGGTGGTTCAAACCATGCAATCCATCATTACCAGGTCGCCTACCCTGCAACAATTCATCACAAGATCGCCTACCCTGCATTCCATCCTCACAAGGTCGCCTTCCCAGCAACCCATCTTCACAAGGTCGCCCCATACCTGCTGTAATAGGATGTGCTCCTGGCTGATGATCAACCATACCCTGCAACAGCCCCTCATGGTGACGCCCCCTCTCAGCTGATGACAACAACACCCCTTGGGGACGTCCAGCATGAGATTCCAGCCCCTCTTGAGGGCGTCCAACATGGGATTCCAGCAATGGATCATCCCTCTCCATACCCATTGCAGGAACCCTCCCTGAATTGTCCCAATCCCTTCTCTATTTCCCAAACCATCACTTCTTGATTGCAGTAATAAATCAAATTTTGATGACATATTGGTAATGGCAGCAATCAATTGATCTTGAACCTTCCTAATCTGGGATAATTCATCAAGATGGGATGAAGAAGACGTACCTCCCTCGACCTGCTCTGATACCAATCTGGAAGGTGCTTCTCCTCCAAGCTCCACAACCAGTTCCTTGCCCTTGGAAGGCTTGGAACTCTGCTTTGCTGGTGCCATCTTGAAGGTGAACTTCTTGGAAGAGAGGAGATGAAGAACAGCAGCAAGAGGGATGGGAGAAGGGCTGCAACTTCAGCAACCAAAGAAGGAGAAGAAGAAGGAGAAGAGGGGGAAGAGGGACGCCCTTGGTGTCTTGGGCTCCAAGGAAGGGGAGAGGGATGGAGGAGATGTCGGAGGAGGACGATAGTGACCCGGAAGATGACTCCCTTACTCCAGCCATCTCCTTGAATGCTTTGACGGGAATCATTACCTCAAACACCATGAGGGTTATCGGAAGAGTGGGTGGACACCAAGTGACAATTCTGATTGATTCGGGAAGCTCCCACAATTTTGTGAATGCAAAGCTGGTTCAGAAATTGAAGTTGCCAAAGGAAACCAGCAATGGACCCAAAGTTCAGATTGCCAATGGCGACCGAATGAGTTGTGGGGGAAGGTGTTCAGCTATCAAGATTGAATTTCCAGGATATGCTACTACTTCGGAATTTTTCATACTTCAGCTCGAAGAGATTGACATCGTTTTGGGTATCCAATGGTTGAAGACGTTGGGGCCAATCTTATGGGACTTTGAATCCCTCACGATGTCCTTCAAGGATAAAGAGAAAACAGTGGAATTAAGAGGGCAGATCACTCCTCCGGATCAGTTGTGTGATAAGAAGCGTATTTCACAATCTTTCAAACAAAGAAAACAGGGGTTATTGATGAACTTGCAAGTGGTGAACAGCAGGGGTTTGGGTCTACCGGAACCTACTTTAACAGCTCAACAACAAGATGGATTGGATCAGCTGTTGCTAAGGTTTGACAAAGTGTTTTCTGTACCCAAGGGGCTGCCACCTACATGCCCTCATGACCACCATGTGAACCTCAAGGAGGGAACGATGCCGGTAGCCGTGAGACCGTATCGGTATCCTTACTTCCAGAAAAATGAAATTGAGAGACAAGTGAAGCAATTACTGGAGGATGGAGTAATTCAGCCTACATCAAGTCCCTATTCAGCTCCGGTGTTGCTAGTCAAGAAGAAAGATGGAAGTTGGAGGATGTGTGTTGATTATAGAGCTCTCAACAAGGCAACGATAAAGGATAAATTTCCCATTCCCAACATTGATGAACTCTTGGATGAATTACATGGTACTACCTATTTTTCTAAGCTGGATTTGAGGTCAGGTTATCATCAAATAAGAATGCATGGAGAGGATGTCCACAAAACAGCTTTCCGGACACACCATGGGCATTATGAGTTCAAGGTTATGCCGTTTGGATTATCCAATGCTCCTTCCACCTTCCAAGCTTTGATGAATGAGGTATTTGCTCCATATCTCAGAAAATTTATATTAGTTTTCTTTGATGATATTCTTATATACAGCAAGTGTTGGGATGAACATCTATACCATCTTGAGTTGACGCTAGCTGAATTGCTTAGACATGAGTTGTATGCTAAGAAGGAAAAATGCTCTTTTGGGTTGCGTCAAATTCAGTATTTGGGACATGTTATTTCATCCGAAGGTGTTGGCGTGGACAAGGAAAAAATAGAGGCTATTGTGAATTGGCCGACGCCGAGATCAGTTAAGAGTATAAGAGCTTTTTGGGATTGGCTGGGTATTATAGAAAGTTTATCAAGGGCTTTGGTACTCTAGCAGCTCCATTGTCGGATTTACTGAAAAAGGATGCTTATCATTGGGACCTTCTAGCGGAACAAGCCTTCCATGACCTGAAACAAGCTCTCACAAAGGCTCCGGTGCTGGTGTTACCAAACTTTGATATACCCTTTGTGATTGAGTGTGACGCGAGTGGGATGGGAATAGGGGCTGTTTTGATGCAACAAAACCAGCCCATTGCATTTTTCAGTAAGAAATTGAATGGGAGAAATTTATTGCTGTCAACTTATGAAAGGGAGATGATGGCTTTAGTGTTGGCTGTCCAAAAGTGGCGTCACTACTTGTTGGGTCGATCATTTGTGGTCCGGACAGATCATTCCAGCCTCAAGTTTTTATGGGATCAGCAGATTCATACCATGGCACAACAGAAATGGTTGGTGAAGCTGTTAGGATACGACTTTGTCATCGAATACAAACCCGGGAAGGAAAATAGAGTTGCTGATGCTTTGTCAAGACAGCAGGAAGGCGACTTGCTGGAAACCGTCGGTAATGTGTCCAAGCAAACAGGTACGCCCTCTTGTGCAGCACTCTCAGTGGCTTTGCCAAGTTGGTTAGAGGTGATAAAACAGGCCTATACTACCAATGAGCATTTGTTGAAGTTGAAACAGCAATGTGCTGACAATAAGCTGTCCTCAAGGTGGGAAGTGAGGGACGACATCTTATTTTACAAACACCGGATTTACTTGACTTCCCAAATGGATGTTATACCCATCATTCTGAAAGAGTTTCATGATGGTACTCATGAGGGGATTCAAAAG
>JAURVB010014956.1:0-120555 GCA_033002965.1 Piper betle
ATGGATGCCGAGCCTAGTTCAAATTTCATGTTCCTAAACTATGCTCTTGACCTCCAAAATTCCTACAAATAAATTGGAGGTAATAATAGAAGAAGCTAATGTTGAAGACCTAATTAATATCTTGATTGCTCAAAAGGACCCACTTGCTCTTGGCCAATGGTGTTGTAGTGCTCAATGGGGAGCTTGATATGAGACTTATTTTTTTATTGTGCATATGTCAATAGTTAATTATTCTAATTGAAAGGATTTTTTCAATAATATATATATATATATATATAAGAAGTTGTGTTGTTGTGCGATGCTGCATTTTGCAGTGCATAACAACAAGGGCCGATGGATCAAAATCCAACGACCCAAACCCACGCCCAAATTTCCCCCTTCTCTTTTTTTTTTTTTTGCCTTCCCCCCCCACCAGTTTCAACTGCGCCCCCCCCTCCCCGGCCCTGCCCACAATTGTCATCCCTCACTGGCCCTGCCTGCAGTTGCGGTGCCCCCACCCCCGCATTGCTCCTCCCTGCCCTCGCCCGCAGCTACGGGCCCTGTAAAACCCACGATTCGAGTCAGGGTTTTATATTCAGAACCGGTCGGTTCGACCGTTATTTTCGAGTCGAGTCAGTTTCAGAACACGTGTACTGAGCCGACGCTAGTCGCGTGTATGAGCTATGAGGGTCATGCGTACCCAAGTATATGATGATAACGTCATGAACACAGCAGAACAGAATGAGTTATCAGAATATATGAGAGTATGCCAGTTATTTTTATTATTTTTATATATAGTAGATCGTAGAATTAGTTTTAGGTCGTTTACCGCGTTAGGATGCGTTACGAGCAGTTTGGATGGGTTGATAGTTCTAGAGCATATCATTACGATGTTTTAGTGTTTGTTTGATTTTACGGGATTTTTCCGATTTTTATGAATTTTTTAGGATTTAATACGACTTAGTTATTATACTTGACTCGAGCCGGAGACGAGTCAAGTCTTATTTACAAGTTTGCCACCCAACCATTTCTTCTCCACCCCCGACACTTTCCCCTTCCAAACCCTAGCCGCCCCCACTGTTTGGTGCCGCCACCGCCGGCGCCGTCGTCGCCTTGCCACCGGGCGTCGCCGCCTAGCCCCGCCATGGCGTCGCCGTGCCGCCCCGACCAGCCCCGGTCGCTGCCAGGCCGCTGTGACGCCGGAATCGCCGCGCCTAGCGCCGCGGCTACGTTTCGGTCGCGTCGCCGATTCCGCCACCGGCGACCGTCGCCGCCACGATCAGGTGGTCGCCTCGACACCCTCAACCCCCTAGCAACCTTCCCCGACCGGAACGGAGGCCAGCGCCGCCCATCCCGGCCAGATCTCCACACCACCACGGCCAGCCTCTGTTTTAGCCATTTTCCAGCGAGCCACCGCCTCGGCCGACCACGTTGACGTCGTGGATGTGTCGGGCTCGCCGAGCCGGTTCCAATGGTACCCAATATGACCCCTATCCAGCTAGTAGACGCCGCCGGTGATTGTCGCCGGAAAACTGCCGGAAGTTGCCGGAAAACCGCCGAAACCCGCCGGAAAACCAGATTTGCAGGAATTTGGCAGATCCTCCGCGGAGTTCATCCAGTCGAACCTGATCGACTTCGGACGCCGCTGAGCGTCGAATTCGAGCTCCGAGACGCGCGACGAAACCCTAATCGTCGCAAATCGCTGACGACGTGAGGTATAATTACCTCCGATTTAATTAGTTAAAATTGATGATGATTGTTGACATAGCATGCTAGAATTGAGTAGTTGTCATGATGAATGCCAGACTATGAATGAAGTAAAGATGTGCATGATGTGATTAACAGGGAATGATGGTTAAATGATCTGATGAACTAAAGTAAATTTGAGCATGATAATCGAGTACAACGTAACTTAGGAAATATAATTAGGTTGATGTTAATAGGATAAGTTGGAATTACTTTCACATTTATAATTGTTGATTGTTATGGTTGATGTTTGTATTGTGAATGTGTTTGATCATGACGAGTTTGATTCATCATTTAGTTAGCGGGCGTTAGTATTTAGTTTTGATGTGTAGGTACGGAGTAGGAGCTCGCCGCCTAGGTGCGATGACACGCTTGGAGCTTCTACCAGGTCCGTTTAGGACTCGACTCTGTTTTACGCTCTTCTATTGTATGTTTATTTTATTATCTGCAGGACGGGTTAAGTGGCGTTTTATCGGATCCCACTTAACTCGGGCCATTTAACCGAACAGTTTTCCGGATTAATAACCCCTCGAGGATGAGATCCCTCGAGGATGATTTCGAAAACAAGATCCACCACAAGTTGCCTTCGGGCCTATTATATAATCCCTCCCCAGCCCTATATATATATATGTAGTTTTCGCGTTTTCAGTGAGACGAGAGATGGAGAAACCGACTGCACGTACCATGAGCGGATGCCGTGACAGTCAAAGCGGGCTCTGGATTAGTGCCAGCGGACTGTTCCATTCCCGAGGGATCCTGACAACTCCGCGTTTGAGTTCCTCACACCCGGAGAACGTGGAGGTTTACGGGTACTGTTTAGTACAGCGCATGTCCGGACTTGTGGTTCAAAGGGTACTAAAGGCGACTGCCTGAGAGTACTCGGCCTTCGTGCTCAAGGCCAGGAGAAATATGGAGGTAAGGAGAGGGCTTAGGATTTGAGACCAGAAAATGAAGTAAGAAAATGTCGAGAGCGGCATCAGCAGCAGATCAGTAAGTTCGGGATGCTACCGGGTCTGCAGCCCAGTGGCTCCTCAGTAGTGCCCTTCAGAGTGTTCACGTGGAGTATATGATGTTTTCTTTCATATGAGAGTTTGCTCTCATAGCCAGCTTGTTATAGTTATTTTATTTTTCGGACCAGTAACACTTGTTACTGACGTGTTTTTATATTATATGTAGGTAATAATCACGAGTTGGAGGAGCCAGCTTGGACGGAGGAGCACTGTTGTCGCTTGCACACATGTCAGTCGATAGAGTGGTTAATACTTTATTTATGATGCTATTATATTGTGAATGATGTGAAATGCTAAGACATGATAGGATATGATTAAATGTAATGAGATGATGTTATGACATGATAAAAAGCTAAGACATGATGACAAGAGGTGAGATGTGATCAGAGTGCGCAGCAGAAGTGTGGCCCAAGTTCTATAATGAATATACAGTATATTAGATTATGTGTGATTAAAATTGTTGATATATGCATATATATTGGTATATATTGTTTTGACAGGGTGGACCCTAATTGCACTTTTAGGGGAGACTCTGTCCGTTTTATTTTAGAATTTTTATTGAGTTTGATCGTAATTGTATTGGTGTGTGCTTGAATTGCATGTCATTCATGTAGTACCATGTTAGGGTTTGTGCATTCATCAATGCATTGCGAGTTATATCTTCATCTTAAGACGCCGAAATTGGATCCGCATGAGTTAGGTTCGGGTTAGCTGATCCTAACCGGGGCCTGTAACATGCCGGTTCGGTTCACGAACTTGAACCGGATTTGGGGTGTTACAGTTGGACTCGAGTAGTTGCGTTGATCTTAAACTCTGATAAGAATATGCCAAACCTGATTCGTGCGTATCATAACAAAAAAAAACCACTGTTTTATTCCTTGTAATTTTTTTTGACTGGTGTGGTGTTAATATCATATCATGTACGCAAGCCAAGGGATATAATTAGAGAGTAATAAATAGAAAAGACGAAAACAAGAATGAGTGATTGGCAAGCCAAAGAATTCTCTAAATAAATTTACCCACGGTGAAGGTGAAATTTAGAGGTAGAATAATTCCTTTTGTGTGTAGCCACGATTGATTGATGCAGTCTTCTGTTTTAATTATCAATTTTAATGTTAAGCAAAAAGTTAAACCTACATTACTTTTACTGGTAGTAATAACCGGCTTTAGTAGCAGTAATAACCGGTAAATTGGAAGCATTCAACACAAAGTCTCCCATTTCTTCTTCTTCTTCCCAATACCCGCCCTTTTGTTAACAAACCACATCCATCTCCCATTCTTTTTCTTATTCTCTCACCTCATTCCCATTTTCGTAGATTTCGACCAACAATTCCATCTTCCACTTTTTTTTGGGATCGCTATATCCAAAAGATTGCATTTTTTGCAGCATTGAAGCGGTTTCTTGTTGTTTACTAGTGATAGGCTGCATTTGTTGTTGTTGTTGTTGTTGCCGCCATGGCAATGCCATCTGGGAAGGAGGCGGTTACCGATAGGATGCAGTTTGTGAAGGGAATGGTCGCCGGCGCCGGTGGCGGCGGCGGGGCGGGGCGGGAGGTGAAGTGCAAGCGCGGCCTTGGGTGGTGGACGAGCGGTACGGGTTCATCGCGTGGCTGCGGGCGGAGTTCGCGGCGGCCAACGCCATCATCGACCTGATGAGCGACCACCTCCTCGCCGTCGGTGAGCGCGGCGAGTACGAGTACGTGATCGGCGCCATACAACAGAGGCGCTGCAATTGGAGCCCTGTTCTTTATATACAGCCCTACTTCCCGATCGGGGAAGTCAGCTACGCTCTGCAGCACGTGATGCATCGGAAGCAGCAGCAAAGGTGGTACCTTGATTGCCCTCGTTGACTCTCTGACATGGGGTTTAGGAAGACGGGATATAGGCAATCTCTCGACGGCGGTAGCTCGACGTAGTTTCGAGCTTATGAAGATGAAGGAGAGGATAAAGTGGAGACTTTTGATGAGGGTAGTTCGATACCCACAGTGGAAAAGCGAGGTACACTTTATTTGTTAGCTCAAAATTTTCCTTTTCGCCTCTCTTTTATTGGGAAATGCTTCTTTTTTAGCTATTGCCAGTGATTGAAAGTCATTATGAAATCGTTAAGCTTTTT
Source organism: Piper betle (assembly GCA_033002965.1). Taxonomy (NCBI): domain Eukaryota; kingdom Viridiplantae; phylum Streptophyta; class Magnoliopsida; order Piperales; family Piperaceae; genus Piper; species Piper betle. The sequence goes on from JAURVB010014956.1 coordinate 4,849, forward strand.
TAATGAATTTTGATTGGCTTTTTTGTAGTATTAACGATGAATAGCTCTCATTTGTCATTTCTTTAGAGATCTAAAACAAAGTGGTTGTCATGATCCATCTAGCTACTCAGTAGTTGACAAAAGGCAAAAAGAAAAAGAAAAAAGAGGGACGTGTCGGTTACCCATGTGACTACACAATCCAAATTAAGCATGTTTTCCGCTTTTATTAATATCTACAGCTGAATGCACTGTAGAAGTCTTACGTTTTGGTTTCCTATGAGAATTCTTAGGAGCGGATAGTGTCCCTGGCGTTGCTGAAGTAGATATTGCCCAGAAAGTTAGTGAAGAAGCGGGGGGCATGGAAGCAAAACAAGAGCAGGAGGAGGAGATACCGCAGGATTGTAGAGGTAAATCCCTCATGATTATCCATATTGATGGCCTATATAGTATGCTTTGGTTCTTCTTTCTGTATTTGGAATTACGGGGAAATGATTATCATGCACCTTATGAGTGTTGTTAATTATTGTGCTATTTAAATTATTTGATAAAATTCTGTCTAGGAGTTGGTTTTTAAGCTGGACCGTGTGTCCCACCACACTTTCCTGAGAATTTTATCTTAGGGTAATTTTTAACTATACCTGACAATAGCTATTAAATAGACATAAAAGGAACAAAAAGAACACCGGAATTTAACGAAGCTTACGTCCTCGGACACTACAAAAATAATATTTCAATAATCAAAGAAATATTACAAAAGGAGAGAAAAAACAATTTACCAAAGAAAGAAGGATGACAATTTTTGGGATGTCAAGAACCAAAGGGGAGGAGCCTTATTTATAGGGAGAGGGCTCCTCCCAAACCCACAAAACTTTAGATATGGGACTTTATTTTGGCATACAACAATTCTCCACCTTGACAAAATCCCATACAATTCTCTCACAAATCCAACTTTCAGTAGTGTCTGCAAACTCCATCTTTCAATTTGTAACGATATTGACCGAGTCTAAACAATGTTTAAACTTGCCGCAGTTACTACTTTTGAGGGTTCTCAGTGGTCAAAATCTTCTGGATTATGACTCCACCTTCTTTTAGAATCTCTCGTACAAAATGATATCGAACATCGATGTGCTTCATCCTTGCATGGTAAACCTGATTCTTTGCTAAATGAATAGCACTTTGACTGTCACAATGCACTTTGATGTGCTTTTGTTCCATTCCTAGTTCACCGAGCAACCCTTGAAGCCAAATTGCCTCCTTTACAGCTTCTGTAATTGTCATATACTCTGCCTCTGTAGTAGACAAAGCCACTGTTGACTGTAAGGTGGGCTTCCAACTGACTGGTGCTTTTGCAAAAGTAAACACATAACGAGTAGTTGATCGTCACTTGTCCAAATCACCAGCGTAGTCAGAGTCACAATACCCAATTACATACTGACCATCCTTATCATCCTGCTGAAATACTAATCCAACATCTAAGGTATCTAGAATATACCGTAGAATCCATTTCACAGCTTGCCAATGCTCCTTTCTAAGATCATGCATATACCTGCTCACAACCCCAACTGCCTGTGAAATATCGGGCCTTGAACAAACTATTGCATACATCAAGCTACCAATAACACTTGCATACGGTACTTTTGCCATGTATTCCCGTTCTGCATCATTCTTTGGTGACATGGAAGCACTAAGCTTGAAATGAGAAGCAAGTGGTGTACTAACTGGTTTTGACTTCTCATTTATGCCAAAACGTTTTAGTACCTTCCTTAGATATTCTTTCTGAGACAAACAAAACCTCCCCAATTTCCTATCTTTAGATATCTCCATGTCGAGAATCTTCTTTGCTTCACCAAGATCCTTCATGTCAAACTTCTTATTCAATTAAGTCTTTAACTTCTCTATTTCTGTCTGACTCTTGGAAGCTATTAGCATATCATCAACATAAAGAAGAAGATATATATCGGATCCATTTTGTAGCTTGCGCAAGTACACACAGTGATCATATTTGCTCCTTAAGTACTTCTGCCCTATCATGAACTTGTCAAATCGCTTGTACCACTGCCTCGGAGATTGCTTCAATCCATATAGCGATTTGTCCAATTTGCACACCATCTTTTCTTTTCCATCAACTTTGAATCCATCTGGCTGAGACATATAGATTTCCTCTTCCAAGTCTCCATGCTAAAATACAGTTTTTACATCCATCTGAACTAGTTCCAAATCCAATTGTGCCACCAAAGCCAATTAAATTCTAATGGAGGAATGCTTTACAACTGGAGAAAATACTTCATTATAATCAACTCCTCCTTTTGAGCGTAGCCTTTAGCCACCAATCTTGCTTTGTAGCAAACATTATCCTTGTCAGGAAATCCATCTTTCTTTGCATATACCCATTTGCACCCAATTGCCTTCTTTCCCTTGGAAGACTAGCTAGTTTCCATGTCTGATTCTTTTGAAGGGACTGTATTTCTTCTTTCATGGCAATCCTCTATTTTTCTTGTTCTGAACTTTGAACTGCTTCATTATAAGTGGTAGGAACATCATCAGTTGCAATTGGTGTTGTAGAAGAGACCATATCAGCATAGCGGGTAGGTTTTCTAATGGTTCTCTTTCCCTTCTTTGTGCAATTGATTCATGTTGATGTGGAGGTTCTTGGGTCTGAACCTCTTCATTCTTACTTCTATAGGAGAGTCATCATCAGTTTCTGCATCTGCTGGGACCATTCTGTTGCCATCAATCTCCACCTGTTTGGGAGCACCATCTGTTGCTTCATATTTTTAGAAGTTACTTTTCTCAACATGGTAGATTCATCAAAGGTAACATCCTTGCTGAAGATTACTTTCTTTGTTTCTGGACACCAAAGACGATAGCCTTTCACACCAGAGGTGATCCCCATAAATATTACCTTCTTTGCTCTTGGATCCAGCTTTGATTCCTTAACATGGTAATATGCAGTGGAACCAAACACATGTAAGGAATTATAATCTGTAGCAGGCTTTCCAAACCATTTCTTCAATGGAGTTTCTACCACCAATAGAGTAGATGGTAAACGATTAATAAGGTGACAAACATATACCAAAGCCTCAGCCCAAAATTCTGTGCCCAACCCAGCATTGGACAACATACATCGAACTTTCTCTAGCAAAGCTCGATTCATTCGCTCTGCCACCCCATTCTGTTGTGGTGTATTTCTGATAGTGAAAGTGCTCGACAATACCTTCATCTTCACAGACCTTTAGAAATGGATCATTTTTAATTCTCCACCATTGTCTGTACAAAGACGTTTGACTCTTCTGCCTGTTTGAGTCTCCACCATCTTTTTCCATTTCAGGAAAATTCCCAACACTTCATCCTTCGATCTTCATTATATATACCCAAACTCTCCGGGAAAAATCATCAACAAGGGAAACATAATAGTGTTTATCTCCCAATGAAGTTGTCTTGGAAGGCCCCTACACATCTGAGTGAACATAATTCAAAATACCCTCAGCATCATGGATTGCTGTTCCAAATTTCACCCTTGTTTTCTTCCCTTTGATATAGTGCTCGCAAAATCTATTTTGCAAGCCCGAGCTCCTTTTAATAATCCTTGATCTATCAATAGTTTCAAAGATTTTTCTCCAGCATGCCCCAAACGCATATGCCATAACCATAGTTGCTTCTGACTCCTGATCATCAGTAGGAGTTGCTGTCGTCTGCTGCTTTCCCCAACAATTGTATTACCCATAAAGTAATACACATTGTTTCTTCTTCCAATCCCCTTCATTATCACAAGTGCACCAAAGATGATCCTCATTATCCCATCTTTCGCCCTTACTTCGAAACCTTTTCACTCTAAGGTTCCCACAGAGATGAGATTCTTCATCAAATCTGGCACATAATGAACCCCAGTTAGGATTCTGGTTGATCCATCATGATTCCTCAAGTGAATTGAACCAACTCCATATGTGACAAGAGGGGCATTATTTGCTGTGTAGACAATTCCATCCTTTAGTTCTTTAAAATCAAAGAACTATTCTCGATTGGGCGTCATATGATGGCTACAAGCAGAATCTAGCAACCATGCACTAGAATTGCTAGTTGATGCAGCAATTGAAAGGTCTGAGTCTGCATCATCACACAGCAACATTTGCAGCAGCTTTTTCCTTATCAGATTTGCCTTTATTTTTCAGCTTGGGACAATCTTTCTTCCATTGCCCTTTTTTTCGACAAAAGGCACATTCATCTTTACTTTGAGTTTTGCAAAAGGGCACAGCCATCAGTAGGTGTTGAACCCTGGATGGCTTGTCTTGGTAAGAACTGCGGGGAAAGTTGAGGACGCTTAGGCAAGGGTGGCCGCTTAGTCCGTTAGATCATTACCCCTGAACACTGCCTTGAGGGTTCGGAACGGTTCTAGACCCGAAAATTGCCTGTGCATGAGTAAGACTCACTAGCTTGTGTTTAATTTCTTATGTCGGAACGATTTGAGCATGCGATTCATGAATGGTACGATAAGTCCAGGACGGCTAACCTTTCTTATCTTGATTTAGCATCATCAAAGCCCTCTCTCTCTCATATTTCACATAATCTAGACTGTACTTTCGATCGTCTTTCCCTTTTCACTCGAATTTCCCTGAAGCACCACCACTCGCACCAAGAGCGATTGGTTTCTCTTGAAAGAGAAATTACTCACCTGAAGAAGCAGACAACTGAAGATCAAGGAATCCATCCTCGAAGTCCAGAAATTACTTCTGGAACATAGACCACTCTCGGCTGTTGAAGTTGAAAGGATTACTGAATCCTTGCTAAAGAAACCAAAACAGGTCGAACAACAAGCTGTCAACCTTCTTGAAGAAGTCCAGAAGCAGGTTCAGATCCTGAAGGATCTTGTGGAAACCATCCACAAGACTGTCCTATGAGCGACGATCCGGAGTATATCAACGCTCTCTAAGGCCAGACAGGAAGATAACCCACCTCTCGGATTCTACAACTCTGGAAGGGTTTCTGAGATAGCTAATATCTCAAAAACAAAACAACGTTATCATCCATTTGCTTTTACAGTTGCATAGGAGGATCAGGAAGCTTGAAGTTCAGAAGGAAGCCACTCCATCCACCGTCCCAACTGAACTGATCGATCAACTCACTGATCAGATCTCGAGGCTATCCTTAGGAGACAAGACCGTCCCTGTCAGAAAGGAGCATCCTTTCTACGTTTTTAAAGATCCAAAGCTCATCTTCAAGGAAGAGCAAGAACGACAATGAGGATGTCGTCCGAGCCGTCAACTTCAAAGGTCTCAAACCAAGAAGACCAAATCCGCGACTACAAGAAGAATCAGCGGATTCTTTACCTCGGAAAGAAGGCTTTCAGGAAAGCCAAAGGATTTCACAGGACCTTAGAGAGCCAGTTGGATCCTGAAGCACAGCTTACCATCTCCCAACAGCGAAGAGCATCGATGGTACCAACAGAGGTGCTGTACAACACTATGACGGATACCACGACACACTCCGTCTACCAGCACTATTCTGAAGAACGCATCCTATGCACAACCAATCAGACCAATCTGAAGCTGATTAATGAAGAAAGCTACAGGAAGCTTAGAGATGCAGGTATGCAACACATTCACTTAGGAATGTTTATGGTAAGGGTTCACACCCTTCACAGAAGAAATGCAGGAACACATGCTCTAGTTGTCCTGCGTGACACTAGATGGACGGATCACAGGGCCATTATTGCTCAAATGGAAGTAGACCTCAGCACTGGAGCACAACTGGTCTACCTTGCCCCAAACATGATGATAAGTATTCCTGATTTCCATAATCATTTGGAAATTTGTATACTTAACCAAAGGATATGAATCCTGGTCAAGTGCAGAAAGTAATCTGTTGATTACTAAAGGAATCATTGGCAGGCTCACCAATACTGGATTCGCCGGATTTCAGTACAACATTCAAAATGTTACTGATTATCTAGCATCCCACGGAATACAAGCTTTCCCTGGAACTAGCTGTCCATCGTCTTCATCCCATGACTGGTTGCTACAACCAGCTCAGACGACAGCTGTTCTCACCCCTGCCTCTGTCACAACAAGCACACTGATTGACCGATCCATATCAATCAGATTTGGCAATCATCATCCGATCCCGCCACAGACACCAGATGAGGAAGAAGAACTCATCTATGCCTTCACTCTTGCTCAACCTGTCCTTCATCCGGAGATTACGGACCCACAGGAGCGTGAAGCATGGGGCCTACCAGCCCTACCTATCCATTCTGGCCCAGCGGAAGGTGGTGAGACCTCCACACAATTCTTTTTCGAAAATTCTGACATTGAATCGTGTGAATCATCAGAGAAAGAGCCAGAATCTGAAATGGCATTTGCTGGAGCACTTGATGAGATACTTGATCTCGAGTATCCTATTTTTAAAAGTCTGAGAAGGAGCTGACCAAGGAATCACCAAGGGAGACACATGGAATCCATTCCACAGTCTCTACTGCCGGAACTTCCGCCAGACCTCCTGCTCTCATGCCTCCACCGGAGCCATTAATGGGACAAGTCAACTACCCACCGGCTATATCCAAAGAGTCCCCATATGTCAAGGGACTGAATGAGCAAAGTAGAACCATCTATGGAAGAGGTCTATCCAAAGACACCTGGGTTCTACCATCTGCACAGGCCAACACAGGAGCCATTCTTGTTCTCCCGTCTGATATTGGGATGTATCAAGACGTCATCGCCCGTTGGGAGTCTATCACTCTCAATCACATCAATGAGAAGATCTGGGCAACAACGAAGATCAAGATGAGCTATATCGAAAACCTCCTTGGAGAAGTGGAGAAAAAGATATGGATGCAATGGAGGCTTGCCTATCCGGCCGAATATGAAGCCACCATCAACATAGGGAAGAAACTCAAAATATCCTATCCCAGATCAGAAAAGTCCTTGTTCTAGAAGACCCCTATCAAGGATCAACAATCGAGCAAGATCAAGCCTATGCGGACATTGAGAGGTTATCCTGCAATTCCATGAAAGATATTTTAAATTATCTCAATGACTTCAAAATTCTTGCAGCAAAGTCAGTTAGACTCTACGTCTCCCCAGAACTATCTCAAAAGCTCTTCAGGAAGATGCCTAATGAAATAGGCACTGAAATTGAAAAGGCTTTCTTAGCCAAATATCCTGGAAGCGCTGTCTCAGTCATGCCGAGGATACACTTTGCCTATCAGTATCTCGCTGAATTGTGTGAAAAGGCTGCGGTCCAAAGAAGCCTGAAGGATCTCTCCTTCTGCGGAAAGATGCAGCTACCCTTCAACAGCAAAAGCGGGAAGAAATATGGGCTGAGGAAATCAAAGACTTACAAAGGAAAACCACATGACACTCATGTCAGGGTTTTCAAGAAGAAGAAGCACCAGATGGTCAGGAAGTGCAAGTGTTTTATCTGTGGCGAAGAAGGTCACTTTGCTCGTGAATGCACAAGGAAGTCGGGAAACATCGCCAGAGCCTCCGTGGTCGACCAACTTGACCTACCAGACAATTTCGATGTTGTCTCCTTGGACAATGATGAATCTGATAGCTCAGCTATCTGCTCCTTTTCTGAGGGAGAAACCGGCCTATATCTTCATGATGAAACCATTTTCATGCTTGGACCAGAAGACGCCGGATGGAGACACCAAGTTTATGTCGGGGACAAAATCAAGGATTGTCAACACAACTGGAGGTATAACACTGAGGTAATCTCTGACCTACCTCTTCCCTGCACTACTTGCAAGAATCCGACCTATGAGAAGGCTAGAGCTAAATGTGAAAGGTGCTACTGCTGTTACTTGTGCCCTATGCTCTGAATTTTACTTCGGGATAAAGGTCCCAATTATTAAAACTGAAAAGAAGGCATATAACAATAATGCTCTTGTTAGAGAATTATTAAATTATGCTAAATCTCTTGAAGACATCTCTCTAGAAGCAGATCTCGCAAAAGATTATAAAGAGCTTGGAGAGGAAGACAGAAGAAAAGGAAAGCTTCAGCCTCTTGAGGAGGAAATTCTTGAAGTTAAGCTCCTAAATCCTAATGCTGTCTGCCCCAGCAAAAAGACAGCCAGTGCCGCTGGATATGACTTATCCGCCTCAGAAGACAAAATGATTCATGCTAGAAGCAGAGACTTGGTTGCCACTGGAATCTCGTTCCAACTGCCTAAAGGGACATACGGGAAGATATCCTCAAGGTCAGGATTATCTCTCCTCAATGGAATTGAAGTCGGAGCCGGAACAATTGATGAAGACTACACAGGAGAAATCAGAATTCTCCTATACAACCACTCCGATGAAGATTTCCAAGTTGGAATTGGGGATAGAATCGCCCAATTAATCATCATCCCTATTGTCTCCCCTCTGACCAGAGTTACCCAAACTAGAGAAAGAGGTGAATCTAGTTTTGGATCTACAGGTCTTGTTGCCAGCGCAATCAAAGAAATACCAAGGATTTCTGAATATGCCTATGCTGAAGAAGGCCCTACACACAGACTCTACGCTCTTGACGTAGAAATACAAATTCCTGGTTGTAAGTATTTTACTGTCAAAGCTATCCTTGACACAGGAGCAACGATTTGCTGCATCTACACCAGGATGATTCCCAAGGAAGCTACTGAGGTCTTGAACTATTCGGTAAATTTCTCAGGAGTTAATTCTACTCAATCAACAAATGTCAAGCTGAGAAATGGGTATTGGAAAATTGCGGGTAACACCTTTCGTATTCCCTTTACTTATTGCCTTGAAATGACTCTTAAAGATAATATTGCTCTACTTCTTGGATGCAATTTTATTAAGGCAATGGGAGGAGGCCTCAGATTAGAAGGAAATAATACTACCTTCTATAAACACATCACCTCTATGACAGCCAATGAAGATTTAAGATTTATTGATGAGATAGTTGGACACACAGACTTTTGCAGGATTCACAGTAATCTCTTCACTGACCTCAAAAGTGCTGGATTCATTGGTGATGACCCCATGAAGCATTGGGCCAAAAACAAAGTGACTTGCACCCTAGAGATTATCAACCCCGATATCACTATTCAAGACAAACCCCTTAAGCATGTCACTCAGGAAATGGAGAAGTCTTTTAAGGCCCACATTGAGCAACTCCTGAAGCTGAAAGTCATCAGGCCCAGTCACAGTAGACACAGGACGATGGCATTTATCGTCAAATCTGGGTCAGATATTGATCCAGTCACTCAGAAGCCCATCAGACAAAGGAAAGGATGGTCTTCAATTATAAGACTTTGAACGATAACACATGGAAAGATCAGTATTCACTACCAAATATGAGCCAGATTATTAAGAAGGTAAGTCAAAGCAATATTTTCTCAAAATTTGACTTAAAATCAGGCTTTCATCAGGTTGCTATGGCGCCAAGCTCGATCGAATGGACCGCCTTCATCGTTCCACAAGGGTTATTTGAATGGTTAGTCATGCCTTTTGGCATCAAAAATGCTCCTGCTGTTTTTCAAAGGAAGATGGATCTATGCTTTAAAGGATGTGAAGATTTCTTAGCCGTCTATATCGATGATATCCTCGTCTTCTCAAAAGATGAGACTGAGCATGCTAAGCATATTGGAAGGATGCTCCAAATTATCAAAGAAAATGGGCTTGTTCTATCTCCTACAAAAATGAAAGTTGGAGAAAGGTCCATTGAATTTCTCGGGGCGGAAATTGGAGAAAGAAAGGTAAAACTTCAAGAACACTTTATCAAGAAAATTCTAACTTTTGATGAGGAAGTTTTACAGACTACCAAGGGACTAAGAAGCTTCTTAGGAATTCTCAATTTTGCCCGAAGTCATATACCTCGAATAGGATTGCTCCTTGCTCCTCTCTACGCCAAGACTTCACCGCATGGTGATAAAAGATTTAAGGCCTCTGATTGGAAGTTAATCAAGCAGATCAAAGAAATTGTGAGGAACCTACCGGATCTTGAGTTCCCTCCAGAGGATTGCTTCATAATTGTTGAAACTGATGGATGCATGGAAGGATGGGGGGCAGTTTTAAAATGGAAACCTAAGGCTAATGATCCCAGAAGCATGGAGAAGATTTCAGCCTATGCCAGTGGGAAATTCTCTCCCATTAAAAGTTCTATAGATGCTGAAATACATGCCGCCATGGAAGGTCTGTCCGCCTTCAAAATCCACTACCTTGACAAGAAGGAGATCCTCCTAAGAACTGATTGCGATGCGATAATCAAGTTCTATAATAAGTCTGCTCAGAACAAACCATCACGTGTTAGGTGGATAAATTTCACAGACTATTGCACAGGGACTGGAGTCAACATCATCTTTGAGCATATTGATGCCAAGCTAAATGTTTTAGCTGACTCTTTATCACGTTTGGTTAATATCTTACAGGTTGACGAAGAAAGCCCACAACTCCAAAGATGTCTCAGCCTACTCCAGGAAATAGAGAATGGGCCGGAATCAATGAAGGAGAAAGCCCACAACATGATCCTGAAATACTGTACCTCATGGAACAGCTGGAGCGAGCCAAAGCAGGCCCATTGTCCCAAGTCCATCAAGCCCAACAAAACAAGAATGATGCAATCAAAGCCCAGCACGATAAGGCCCAAGCTGAAATCAAGAAATTGATCTTGATGACCACTCACCTATCCCAGCATTGCATATCCATGGCTACTAGGGACAATTATTGGCGTGACGTAAGCCCTTCCATTGCCAACGATGTCGTTATCTTGGAGAATATCTCTCTCATGCTGGAAAGATGGCATCAGCATCTCACCAACGTCTAAAGCTGCCTGGTTTTTCTTTACCGCTACCCGGTTTGCTTTACTTTGTGTGCTTTTTCAAATGGTATCAGAGCGGTTACTTTCCTTTTGGGATTTGCCTCGTGGGAGGGACCCATTTCTTTGTCCTTTGCGTCGGCGTGTTTGTCGGTTTTTGTGATTGAGCCTCGGGGAGCCGTCACTTTAACCTTTTACTTTGTCAGAAGTCGGTGCTTTGTCAGGAATCTCTGCACCCACTTTGTCGTCTTTACTTTGTCAGAAGTCGGTGCTTTGTCAGGAATCTCTGCACCCACTTTGCTGTGTTTGTAAGCAACGTCTCTCATTGGTTGAGAGAAAGCGCTTAGCGTCTATATAAGGAGTCTTCTGCATAAGTTGCAAGACACCCGAAGACAATCGGAAGTCTGTCTGGACTTTGACTTCGACCTTCCCCTTCTTCCTTTGTTCTGACTCTGCGATCGGCCTCTATCCACAACAAGAGCTTCTGCTTGTGCACTTGTATTTTCTTGCTTTTCTTTCTTTCTTAATTCATAACTATACAAGGCAGCAGTTACTTCACTAAGAGACACAACAGCCTTCCCATGAAGTAGAGTAGTTTCAAGAAACTCAAATTCATGAGGAAGTGATCCCAACAACATCAAAGCCAAATCTTCATTTTCAAAAGTCACATCCATATTCACCAGATCAGTTACTAGCTAATGGAAGCTAGTAATATGATCATTCAGAGAGGTACCAGGAACATAATTGAAGCGGAACAATCTCTTTTTCATATAGAGCTTGTTTTGACTGCTTTTCTTCAAGAATTTCTCCTCCAGTGCCTTCCATAATTTACTTGCAGAAGTTTCTTTAGAAAATGCATACCTCTGCTCCCTAGAAAGACACGTTCGAGTGGTACCACATGCCAATCTATTTATTGTCTCCCATTCTTTCTCCTCAACATCATCCGATTTCTCTTCTTCAATGGCAATGTCTAGACCCTGTTGAAAAAGGGCATCCAGAACCTCACTTTGCCACATGCCAAAATGACCGGTACCATCAAAAATCTCCACTGCAAATCTTGCATTTGTCACAGTATTTCTTGCCAAAATTGAAGATGAAGCTGTGACCTTCGATGTGGATTCTTTTGGGTTGTCTGTCATTTCAGCTACAAAGTCTATTTAATTGCTGTTAATGCGGAATACCAATTAGCCTAAGGAAATTTTTTCTGATGTGGAAGATCAGCGTAAGCCGCAACCACAGAGCATACTAAAATAAACCAAGAGCTCAAAATGTCAACTGGCCCAAGGAAATTTTTTCTGATGTGGAAGATCAGCGTAAGCCGCAACCACAGAGCATACTAAAATAAACCTTGCTCTTGATACCAATTGTTGTGAAAACTGGGTAATTTTCACCAAAGATAACTAGTTTACTTTGAGAACTATTACCTAGATGACTAGCGTGAAAACTATTGTACTAAAAATTACCCCAAGATAAAATTCCCAAGAAAGTGTGGTGGGACACACAGTTCGCTTAAAAACCAACTCCTAAACAGAATTTTATCAAGTAATTTAAATAGCACAATAATTAACAACTATACCCGACAATAGCTATTAAATAGACATAAAAAGAACAAAAAGAACACCGGAATTTAACGAGGCTTACGTCCTCGAACACTACAAAAATAATATTTCAATAATCAAAGAAATATTACAAAAGGAGAAAAAGAAAACAATTTACCCAAGAAAGAAGGATGGCAATTTTTGGGATGTCAAGAACCAAAGGGGAGGAGCCTTATTTATAAGAGAGGACTCCTCCTAAACCTACAAAATTTTAGATGTGGGACTTAATTTTGGCATACAACAATGAGCACTTCAGAGTATCTGTTGTTCTATTCTTTAGTTATATGTTTGTAGCACCTCTTACCAGAGCTGATGTTTCCAAAAAACAAACTAGTGTATTGACCATTCCATTTTATGTTTATTGAAACCAACTTTGAGTTCTCACGGGAATCTTAGTCCTTCTCTGCACAGAGTATTAGTTGTGAACTGCCGAAAGCCGTTTCTTGTGTTTTGGTGCGTGAGCCGTTTCTTGTGTTTTGGTGCGTGCAATGGAGTGATTTTTTTATAAACATGATGGAATGGGGTCAAGGAGGAGTTGACGTATTGAATCCCTAACTGGTGTTGTCTATAATCTTGGGGGAAAACAGAAATGCCTTGTACCTTACGCAAAATATGTGGCAATGTCAACTGTATTTCATAGGGTCAATTGGTCTGAATGGTATGAACATCATAGCCACCATCGTCGTTTACATGGACGTGGATCATTTTCCAAATTATTCATACATTGTGATGTATAATTGTTGTTTCATGTTCCTTTGCTTCAAACTTTTTATCCCATGTTCACGTCCATATCATACTTTTTTCCTATCCTGTCACACATGAAAAATATTACTGTTTGAGGTGTTTTCTGCAGGTCTTTAGACCAAGACTTGCCGGCTGTAAGAATGTAAATTTAGTATTTATTTTTAAGGTCAAGGGTAATGTCTGGAGTAATGCAATATAACACCCTGAGGAGCACTCTAAGGTTCTTGTATCTTGGGTTTCATGATTATCGTGAATGAAACTTATTGTTATAGCCAAGGTTTTCTATGTCGGATATCGGTATCATGTCGGACAATGAGGGCTATTATGACATATCTGAGACCTGTGTTGGATATCCGGAACTTTTCTCATAGTACTTTAACTATTTTCTTCATAAAAAAATTAGTAGTAACAAATGATGCAAAATAAAAAGAAAAATTTAAGTTAAAACAAAGATAACAACATAGAGAACATGTATTAAATTGCACATGGATCATTCAATTAATAAATCATACTATGTTATAAATGATAGAATGTGAATTCCAAACAAGAAATGTAAATAATTATGTGAAATATTATGCATAAAAATAAGAGAGGTGTCATCACATGTTTCAAGATCATCACTATTGCGTTCAAAGTATAGATATGTCGGAAACATATTAGAGACATATCAAGATATTGCAAACCTTGGACTGACAACTTTCAAGTGAGATCTCATCTAAATACACCAGAGTCCAAGTTAGTTGAAGGCATAAGAAGCACGGGGCCTTTTTTATTATATGTGTCAGCTGATCAAATTTCTTCTCAACAATGGATCTCTTCATAGCATGATGATATTTACTATTTTCTTGGTCTCTAGAAGCTGGAGAGAATGCTGAATTTAATAATGCACTTGCTGATTCTGAAGTAGGCGAAGTTCAAAGTTCTAATCCACTCTCTAAACAGTTTGTGGTGCATGAAGTGGTTGATGGGAAGTTGGTGTGAACAGCTAGAATCTTCTTTATGTCTGTAGTCTCTTATATAACATATGTCTTCTTTGTTGTTCTTTACAAAAAACAATTTTCTAAATTCTTCTGTAGGTGAATGTTGTTGAAGGATTGAAGCTATATGAGAATCTGTTTGACAGCTCAGAAATTTCAAAGCTTTTGTTCTTGGCTAGTGAATTGAGAGCTGCAGGACGAAGGGGAGTTTCCAGAGCATGACTCTTCATTATTTTCTCTTTTTTTGTTTCAAATGGTCATTCGCGTCCTCTGATTGGTGTCATTTTTATGAACTTGCGGATGTTATTATCTGTTCATTGTCTATATAAAACGAATAAATTGTTAAAGGACTATGGTGGCAGTTTTGTGCTTATTAGAATCTCTCTTTGGTCATGGTCATTTTTCAAATGATGTGATGTAAAAGAATATGGTTTTTATTTTATCACTTATTATCAAATGACTGGTGCATGGGCAAGAGCATAATCCTGCAAGAGTAAGAATGAAAAGTTTTATGCTTGGATGCTGTTTCTGATGCTCAATCTTCATTTTATAGGTCTGGGACTTTGAATTTTTCAGATCTTAAATTGCAACTGCATAAGCATGAAGTAGCTTGGTCTCAAATAAAGAGAAATTTAGTCCCTCTCGAGTCACTGTTGCACTTGCTTTTCTGAAGGACTTTTCACCTCATTCTTTCCCATTGTTGGTTATTTTTACAGAATAGTGAAATTTTTGCTATTTGTCCTATTTGCTAGAAATCACCTTTTCTTGGATATACGGTAGTTTGTGTGTCAAAAAGTTTTGTCTAGTTGTTGAAATCTTTGAGGATGGCTGCTGAAAATGCCCATATCCTGCCATTTATTTGATTTCTATTTTTTATGGAAATTTTGTTGGAATTTTTTTCCTCATTGACTTAGGTTTTACCAAAATTAAGATGATTTTTGAAACCTTTGAAAAAACGTGTTCTTGACCGAGCTGATTAAAAGCAGGGAGCACATTTTTTGTTTCCAAAAGGCCAATCAGAGGTCATGGTAGAGAAACATTACAATTTTGCCCATCTGCTGGTGGTTGGTCTTCAGAAGATGGAAACACAGCAGAAGTGTCTGTCAAAGGCAAGTGTTCAATGTTACTAAAATGCATTGGCTGGTTACCTGTTGGCATGTAAATAGATGAAATTTATTATTATATTCCAGAGCACACGCTCAATAAAATTCCCGGTCTCTTTCAAGATGTTATCAATTGCCTTGTTCGGCTACAAATTATGTCAGTCAAGCCAGATTCTTGTATCATAAATTTTTACCATGAGGCAAGTTTGCTTAAGATTATGTCAATCGTCTTGTTCACTCACAAGTTTTATTGGCTAGATTGTGAAGATTTTTTTGTTTGCTTACTTTGAAATGTTTACACAGGGTGATCATTCACATCCACAGATGTTTCCTTCATGGTATGGGAGGCCTGTTTGTGTTCTTTTCCCTCAATGAGTGTGACATGGTCTTTGGCAGAGTATTTGGAATAGATTATCCTGGGAAATTTAATGGCGCTCTCAAACTTTCTCTTACTGCTGGGTATGTAATTTCTTTTTGAAGCTATTGAAAAGTGCCTTTATTAGATAGAGCATTCCTGAATGTGAAATTAATAAAAGAATTTTAGGCTTCAAAATCTGGTACTGTACTGGATTGATAGTCAGAGAGCTCATTAGCTGATGACCTTGAAACTATGCCTAATGTGCTAAAAATTCATTAATCATATATTGGAGTAAATGGTGTAGAAGACTCTATTAATTAGAAAACTAATGGTAAATTATATTTAAGCAGCTTCCTTATCTAGTATGGCGGTGCATGCTCCTGTATCATTGAACCTCCAACTGAGTACCCCAAAATTTAACATGAATGAAATGAAAAATAGGGCATAAAACAATAAAGGGTATCTACTTACCGGATCCACTTTTTGTTTGCATTTATGTCAAACATAAATTTTATCAGTATTTTTAATTCTACATACCACTGATGGTGAAATAGTGGTGCGGCACTTAACTAGTAAAGTAAACAAAACTCATGAAATGACAATTTTTTTCACCAGGTGAGTGGAACAAAGATTGGTTAGGTGCCAATCATGTCTGTCATGTAAAACCCAACCTTATTTGAATCACGTGTTCTATTAGCATATGTTTCTGAAAGCAGTGTGTTGTTTTACTTCTTTCCGCATCCTTCATTGCATTTTAACAGTGTTGCTTTAATGTTTTTAATAAAATCCCCAACCTTTACTTGTGACTTTTTGTCATCTTAGATTTACTTTAAACTTGACCAAACAACTGACCAAGAAAAGAATGCTCTCAAACGAGAGTACAGTAAACAGTGGACACAATCATAATTCATAACCAAAAGCAATAAGCCTTCGCCTAAATTCATAGAAATTCTTTCATTTCAGTTTAAAGTTTTTTCTTTATTAAAAAAAAACTTTTTGTCTTTCCCCCTCTCCACTTTTAGAGCTGTTCATTCTGCAGTTCAGATAATTTAGTACATAAAATATCATTTTGAATGCTAAATGTCACCAGTTCTTTGGAATATGTTCTTATTTTTTGATAGAACACCTCTCTTCTATTATGGAAAGATTTTACTGGTATTATTTGCATTCAGTAATTAATATTATTCCTTTTGTGTTGACAGGTCTATAATTGTTGTCCAAGGCAAAAGTGCAGACTTGTCTAAACATGCAATCTATTCCCTTTGCAAACAACGAGTTCTTGTAACTTTCTTATCAGCTTCCCAACGTCGTGCACCTGTGACATTTACTGTTCCTGTCCCTCTTCCACCCTCAGTCACCTGGCAACCAGCCCCCCCACGACCTCATCCTCTGGTGCCTGGAACTGGGGTTTTCCTGCCTCCAGGCTCTGGTCAGTTAGAGTCTGCATAGCTTTCGGTAGGGGATATAAACACAACAATGGAGGCTTCAGGTCAATCAGAAAGCACAAGTTGGTGTGGAACAACAGAAAATGGAGCTTGTTCTTCCATTGCATCATCTGAGGATGCACCGAAAGATAGAGGCCAAAATCCAGACTGCAATGGACATATTTTTACCAAAGAAGAGCCGGTTGATAGTTGAGTTAGATATGAAGGCTGTTGAGATAAATTATTTATCGGAGGCATTTTGTCACGTAGTTTGAGAAACGAGAAGGGCCAAACTTGGAGCAAATGTAAAGAGCGTCAGAGAGAGTAGAGATGCGGGCATCTTCCACAGAAATTTTTGTCACGGGTTAACTTCAAATTTGCACTGTACTAGGTTAGTTCCTTTTTGTTCATATACTATTTTTTTTAACATATAGGCATATTTATATGAATGGAAGCAGGATTTATATAGCCCATGGTAAAAAATAGCTCGTTCAAATTGTTGCTCTTCTGCTTTTGGCTAGCACAGGTAGTCGAATTGCTGTCTGATGATTATTTAATAAGCTGGTAGCCTTACATTAAAAATACATACATGAAAGGTATACAATAATCCTTTATAAAATGAAGAATTGAAGGATTATGGTCACAAGTGCCATTTATCTTTCAAGATAATTCCAAAGAACCTTATATAAATCTGTTGGAAGTATTTAGTTGCTGAACTTTTAGTAAGCTCTCCTCTTCATGCTTCGTGCTTGTTCAAACTCTATGTAAAACGGGCTTAATTTTTTCGAAGGAATTAAACAGGCTTAATCAAGTGCACGTATTTGTTCGTCAAAATTGAGCAATTTTGTTAGGTAAGAAGAATGCAATGTAATAAGCGCAAGTTATTCATCTCTTGTATTATCATTATTCTCTAGTGCAAGCTATTCATCTCTTGTATTATGGTCATTCTCTTGACTTGACAAAAATTAGTTAAGCTAATTCGACTGAAGCCCAAATTTAGTCACCTATATGCATCGCAACGTTCTTTCCACTGCCAGATTAGACTCACGAGCATAGCACCCAAGCACGCCGTCCTGCCATTCCTACAGATTGGTTGGCGTTTGCTGTCTGTCAGGGTCTTCCCATCCTCCAAAAAGCTGAAAGGATTGACACGGAAGGTGAGAGAGAGAGAGGACGATGTCTACATCTTTCCCTCTAATAAGTTGTGATAATTTGTGAGGAACAAATATTTTTTAATTCCTAACTAGTTGGGGGTGTGGTGGGCAAGGACAATCAATGTGTCTATCCATGTCAAAGAGGCCCTTACGAGGGAATAGTTTTGGGCTTCAGGTTTCTTAGATAAGTCCCGACACCAATAATTTTAGAATAAACAAGGGAGCCCCCTTGATTGCTGATTCATAACATCTCATATTCCACCGATCACAACCAACCGAATAATTTGGATATGGCTTTCCAATGTCTGCTTCTCTGCTCAATTGTGCATACTTTCACATGGTTGAGTGGTAGGATGGCTGCTTGAACATGGCCCACCCGTGTCGAACACTACCAAATACGTCATAGAAGGCGATTTCGGCCTTATCTTCTCTCAATTCCATGGACATGAAACCTTGCCCATCGTAGAAGAAGTTGAGGCCTCCCTGCTGGTCTGCTCTCACATCCCCTCTCCAGGCCTTTGACCCACCGCCGCTTGTTAGGAGCTGCATTTCACTGCATTGCACAGTACACTAAACTTCATTATATTGTTACTATATATTCCGTCATTATATTATAAGGTATTAATTGATTATATGTACCTTTCAATGTCACCAATGCGTTGGAGACAATGGTCATGACCGTTTATGTAGAAGTCTACTTGGTATGCCTGACAATAACGATAAGGACGTCAAAATTTATTAAAACAATTAAGTTGGCGGATAAGTAAGCATACTTTTTATAGTCCCAGTTATTATTCTTCTTTTAACGGTGGTTTTGAAGACATGATGTGATTAGTGCTAAAAAATAGTAGTGCCTAATAACCTAGGGCTCCGAGTTGATATAGATTAACTTTTATTAATGATAGTCGTTATGAGCTTTCAATTCAATAAATACGTCATGCGTTCACCGACACAACCTTTACATGCATATTTTCTTCAACACGAGTGGATCTCACATGGTGCGACCCTTTCTAAATTTTCGAAGATGACAAAATAGGTAGGGGGAAAAAGATGATATCCGATTGGACTATGAAAAAAGGATAATAAACATACTTCACCCTTATTTGTTAGAATTGTTAGCTTTAGTGTACCAAAAAATTTGTCCCTCCGATTGCCTTTTACGAGTAAATTGTGGGCATTTGTGCCGATTACGAAAACAAAACAAAATAAAAATAAAAGGGGAGAATTAACGTACTCTGAGCAGTGGAAGAAGAAGATGGATGAGCTCTTGTGTATCTCCATGGTGGCCAACACTACGGATAGGGTGATGACCCACCACAACTTTCCATTTTGCTCTAGACTCTCTCAGTCCCAACTCCAATTCCTACACCCAAAGCAAACAAGACCACTCATGTTCATACTACCTTTTGTTTTGCAAATACTTGATCTTTAATTACTCATATCATCATCATCTTCCAATATACCTTCAAAGTTGTGGTGACGTATTCTTCTCTCGGTGATACTTCCCTCCAGTCATATATGTGGCTCTTCGGATGGGTAAAGTAAGTCTCTACGAATGGAGTTGTGTCTATGAAGAAGATCTCTGCAGTTTGATCTAGTGCACGCAACAACATGGGCAGTACCTTTACTTGGGATGAGAATCAATTCATTGATATAGAAAGAAACAGAATAATTGTAGCGCGTTTGATTACCAGCATTTACAATAAAGGATCTCAAGCAATGCCATCGAGGATCAACCTTCCTAAGTATCGGATTCAACTGTGCCAGAACGTTACCTCTGTAATCGTGATTACCAAGGACTGCAAATTGGTCGCCACAACAAATGGGGTTATGCATGCCTTTGATGTCTGATCAACTTCTTAAATTGAAGAAGGTGATCACAAGATAGCTGGGAATTAAAATTACAGACTCACCACTGTACCACTGTTTCTGCAAGCTCCGAGCAGTATATATCTTTGTGAAAGATTCTTCGAATGCAACGTCGTCCAAACTTGTTAACCCGTTGTCGTAGAAGTTATCGCCAGTAGATATCGCGAAGTTGATGTCAAGTTCTTCCCCAACCTTTCCCATCTTCAAAGGGAACAGAGCAGATCGAACAGTAGTACCATTGTCAAGATCAGGTAGAAATATCTAAGTAGCTAGCAGAGTAATTTCGGGCTTTACACTGATTGATTGTTGCGTTCGTATCTTATAATTAACATGATAACATGAAAAATATGAGATGATGATGAGTTCGCAAATGAAAAATATGAGCTGATGATAAGTACGCAATTAAGGGAGCTGATGAGAACCTGGTGGGCAACCAACGACTGGTTCCAAGCTCCCTTTCGTCCCCAGTCCCCAACGACGAGGAAGGCGAGTGAACCATCATCCTTGGGAAGGTGTTCAAACCTTGGGAGCTGGGCAAAGGAAGAGGCAGTGATCAGGAAGAAGAGAAAGAGAGCAGAGAAGGGAAGGAGCGAGCCGGCCATGAGCAGGGCCGACAGCAAAAAGGCAGAGAAGGATCGTTCAAAGCATATGCTGTATGAAAACAGTGGGGAGGTTAAGCTATATATATATATATATATAGATGCGTTTCTAATCATATCATATTATTATAAATTATTATCGATCCTAACCATGATTTTAATCTTCTTTTTTTCCAAAGCGTGATTGGATCACTGTTGCACGAATCGGCCGATTCCGTGCGGAATCGGCCGATTTAAATCGGATCGGCGCGATGCCGATCCGATTTCGGGGCCGACTCGGTCGGCCCCGAATCGGCCTCCGAATCGGCCGAGTTCGGCCGATTCCGACCGATTTAACTCGGAATCGGAATCGGCCGATTTAAATCGGAATCGGTTTTTTTAATGAAATTACTAAAATACCCTAGGTATGATTTTTATTAAATTATTTAAGCATGGGTAAAATGGTAATTTGGATTTTAAAAACCTAAAATCAAACCCGCTCCCCGCGCCGCCGCCGCTCGTCCGCCCGTCGCCGCCCCGTTTCCGCCCTCCGCCGTGCTCCCCGACTCCGGGCTCGCCGCCGACCGGGCTACCGACCTCGCCGCCGACCTCGCAACGTCGCCGCCGAAGCGTGGCCGGACCGAATCGGGCTGTGACGCACGAATCGCCGCGACTCGCCGCCGACTCGCCGCCGCTCCGGGCCGCCTCGCCGCCGGCTGCGGGCCGCTGACTGTTCGTCCGACCGGGCTGCCGACATCCTCCGACATCGCCGCCTCGAGACTCGCCGCCGACCGGGCCGGCGGCGGCGGCGAGGGTAAAGAGTGGCATTCTCGTAATTAAAAGTTGACTCGAGTCTAACTCGAGTCAAAAATAATAATTAATTCTAAATAATTTAAAAAAATCTTAAAAAATATTTAAAAATATCAGAAACTATAATATACAGAATAATATCAAAATAACATCAATACCCAATTTTAATATATTTATATTATAAATTGTCAAATTATTATATATGACCGATTAAATTAATTTGGACCGATTCAACTGAACCGATTCTTGGCCGATTCAGACCGATTTCGATTCCGATTCCGACTCCCTGGAAAACCGATTCCGATTCCGATTCATGCAACCATGCATTGGATACAGGAATGACCAACTCCATTCACCTGCACCAGGTGCATATCCGGGAAAAACATTTGTTTGCCCACTCAAGCACAATCGAGTTATTTAGACTTCATAAATTATTTATTTTGCTTACTAATATAACTATTGTGAGAAAATAAAAATAATCTAGTAACAAAATATTAAACAACTCGAATATGTTTGGGGGTTTTGGGTTAGAATAGAGAGTAGGTTGGATCATTAACTTGTTTTTGTCAATTTCTTTATTTGGATTGATGGATTTTAAGAGAGAAAAAAAGTCTAGTTTTTAGGAAGATAGAGCGTTTGGATTGAAAGAAATTGGGTTGAAACAGAAACTAGATTTCACCGAGGAAGGCCCGTCGAAAAATCTTTGTGCATGTGATTTTCCTACAAAAACTTGACCAAGAGTGGCCCATGATTTTTCCCTTTTTTTTCAATTCAAATACAGATTAAAAAAGGTTGTTTCTATTTCTTTTCTTTTATTATTTGATTTTTTTCTGATAATCTATCAAATTAAACGGACAGTTGTAAAATGTTTGTCCCGTGTTTTATTATATCTATAATAGGAAAGAAAATGTATAATTATTTCCTAGCGAAAGAAAGCAAAGTACCGGTGTATACAACTTTGTTTGAAGAGCAGCTTTCCGGAAAGCTTCCCTATTTTTTTGTTTCCTGTTGTTTTCAATCAGACGTATGACTTTTCTTTAGAGGTAGAGGTATTATGATCAAGGGCAAAGCACTTTGTTTTTGCCGCCAGAGATGTTGCCTACATAATTTCCATCACTAGCTTGAACTAGTTAGTGGACTTAATAATAATTAAGCAAGATGTCATACCATATATAACTTATACCGAATAAATTTAAATATTATTTATAAATTTTCATTAAATAATAAGATAAAATATAATATTTTAATATCTTAGATATAAGTGGTGATTGACTTTAAAAATACATTTTATGTGAATGAATATATAAAATACAATTATTTAATCTTTTATTATATTTTTATTATTTTTTAAAAAAATTTAGATTAGTAAGATTTAAACCCATGACTTCAACATGCGGTATTTTTATTTTTATTTTGTTAGAAATTAAGGTTTAGGAGATTCGAATATGTGACCCTACGTCAGAGGTATTTTTTTTTAATTTGTTAAAATTTTTTATATTTTGATTGACCAATTTTTAATTTTTAAATTTCAGATCAATGCTGAGTTCTAATTTTATTAATGTATATATATAAGAGTAGATTGATTAGTGGATAACTAGCTGGAGTTCACGTGAAAAGATCAAGGGCATTTTTCTTTATCAAAGCATGGATCACATTGTTTCTTTTTTAATTGATGTCAATGTTTGGTTGGATGAACAATTATTCTTTGTTAGCAAATGCAAAGAATTGCTATTAGTATGGCTATATTTTTTAAGAGGAAAAACGTTTCTGGAAGTGACGTTGTAACAATCCCTTCAAGATCTGACGATGCACGCGTAAATCACTCACGTTCTCGTGGGGTTTGACATTGAGAACACCAGTCTCGGTGTATAATCCATGTCGTCAAGCAAGTTTTTGCAACCAATAGTAGCTCTCTTGTATGTAAATACATATATGAATATATTGAAGCCTAATTAATCAACCACAATATGTGAATATGACAAGCTCAGCAATTGCACAGAAAAAGCTTCTCTTTGGTACATTTATACAAGGATGATTAGGAAAATAAACATGTGCCAATGGGTAGTTTCAACTTCGTATTATGGTGTAATTAGTTTACCCCGTGGAGGTGCTCCGTAGTTGACTCTTGACATGATATTTAACAGGTATTATGAGTAGCCTGAATATTCACGGGTACAATGGTAGACTTGTCTGTTTGTTTTTGTTGAACAATACGTATGCAATATTTACGACGTGGCATGCTTCACGCCGCCACTCAAATGATAAATTGTAGGGATATTATTTTATCAAATTTGTTAGGTTGCATCTGTCACATCAAAATAAAAAAAATACGTGGATTTTATTTAAAAAATAATATATCGACGCTCTCCACCGGCATTCTCCGCCTACATAATTATATAATTACCTAATTAGATATTCTGAATCATAGCTTATACTTATCATTATTTTATAACGTGCGCAAAGAACGTGAGTAGTAAAAGTCATGATAGAATGATTCCTTACTTCTAGTAATTTAGAAAAAAAAGAATTTGGGCCTGATTTAGTGCTCTCTGGCCATAATGGTTCCATTTGGACTTAAGACAAAAAATTAAAAAAGCACCTTCCAAATAGAGGGAAACATTAAGTTGCTCAATGCCTCAATGGTTATTAGGTTCATATTATATTATAAATCCACGCTTAAGAAAAAAAATCTTAAATTTTGTGAGTCGTGGCTTAATTATATATATCCTAATAGAGAAAGGTCCTAACTTTTTTTCTGATGGCACACCTAAGTGGAACCTTATATCAGCATGATGAGACATGAAATTGATTTAAGTGGGGCTGTTTCAGTTGGTTGATTAGGTGAGATTTGCTTTTAAAAAAATTGTTACTTCTTTCCAACAAAACTATTTTAAATAATCTGAGGAGAGAAAAATTAACCTTTACTAGAGGGTGCATGATTTCAGATCTTGCATGATTTTTTTTTTTTTGGAGATCTTGGGTGCTAGGTCCCCCCAATCGTATAATTATACGCAATCAGTATATAACTATTCCCATAATTTAAATAAATTTGACTATGCTTATAATTTAAATAAATCTAACTATGGTGATGAAATAATGTTTTTAATACTTTGTATGGTCACCAAAGCGTATTAGGTCAAGGTAGAAGAAGAAATATTGTATTTGTGGTATGAGAATTTATTCCGAGCATTTAGGTACATCTTAAAATGACTAGTTATTTTATGATACTTACAACCCACCCACGTTACCAACTAATCTGCTTCGACCGAAAATATTACAACCTTATGTCTCACACCGTCTGATCGTAAGCTTTGGCTCACTATCCCGGTGCCCATTCTAAGCAACTTAGACACTGCTGGCTTCCACTTTGGTGCTGTTGACTTTTTTTCTAAATAGAGTGGCTCTTTCTAAGTTGTTATTTTTCAAAGGTGACAAGTAAAAACATGAGTTGGTTTTAATATCATATATTATGGACCTTGGGTCGGTCATTTCAAAATAATTAGCCATTTTTAGAGACTAATAACTCATTTTATATATCACTCACTAACTAATCTCAATTTAAAAACATTACAACCCAATGTCCTACACCATACACAAAAGGCACGCAAAACTTCGGCTAGCCGTCAATAAATATCTTCGAGCGGCTAAAGCGTATTCCGTCACAACAAAAATGTCGCCCAAATCGGGCGAAAATGCGCATACAAGCAAGAGACACAAGCGGGACAGCTCATGTGGCTCTCCACCCTAATATCGCCTTTTTCCATTCAAGCTTCAGATCGAAACTCTTCTTTCAATCGAGCCCATCTGTGCAAAGTTCTACCATGAACATCGTAGAACCCGATCTCTGCTCTGGATTGTGTCAACTCCATTGACATGAATCCTTGCCCATCGTAGAAGAACTTCACCTCGCCGCTGTTGGGCCTCACATCTCCCCTCCATGCCTTCGATCCTGCCCCACTTGTAAGGAACTGGATTGGACTGCACAGATATATACATAATACATTACAAACCCAATAATTTTAGACGCTTATAACACCAGCAGTTATTCGTCGCATGAAACATTTCTGGGATTTTGATACGAATTTTAACTAATCACCTGTTTATGTCATTGATGTGCTCTAGGCAGTGGTCATGCCCATTCATGTAGAAATCCACATCGTTGGCCTAATATTTATCAAACAATAGAGAAGGATTAAAAGTGTGAAAGACTCAAGAATTGAAAGATGGGCATCTTGAGGAATTGCCAAGGACTTGATCTCACCTTGAGGATTGGAAGGAGGAGTTTAACCAGCTCAGGGGTGTCACCATGGTGGCTTATGCTTCTGATTGCATGGTGGCCAATCACTATCTTCCATGTCGCAGTTGATTCTCTCAGAGCCAAATCCAGATCCTAATTTGATCCACAATTTCATCATCAGAAAGCCACATAGGATTAGCTTCAAACTAAGTGTTTATGAAGGGGCTAAACCTTGAGGGAGTTTGCTAGGTAGCTCTCACGAGGTTGAACATCACGCCAGTCATAGGTCTGCCCATCTGGGTGGCTAAAGTAATAGTCCACAAATGGTGTCGTGTCAATGAAGAAAAGATCAGCAATTCCTGCAAAACGAAGAACATAAATTTAGATTTATGATGAGAAAAAAATAGCAACAAAATTATAGTGCTTAATTACCAGAATTTAACTGGAAAGATCTCAAACAGATCCATCTGCCATCAATTTTCCGGAGAACAGGGCTGATTTGAGCCACTGCATCACCTCTGTAATCATGGTTGCCCAAAACTGTAACCAACAAAAAACCATTAACACACACACATATAAAAACACCCTAAGATGAGGCAAGTTGTACGAAAAGTAGAACAATGTTTCCTGAATGAAACGTACCGCTGTACCATTTTTTGCAGGCTAGGAGCGGTGTAGATGTTGGAAAACGATTCCTCAAACGCAGGGTCATCTACTCCTCGCAGCCCCTTGTCGTAGAAGTTGTCACCGGTTGACACTACAAAGTTGATGTCTAGCTTCTCCCCCACGACCCCCATCTACATCACACAAACAAAGCTTGAAAAAAAAAAGCCAACAACAATAACAGCAATGTTATCAAACAGGGGAAGCAATATTTTCTATGTGACTACGAACATGGTGACCGGACTTGTTCCATTGTTAGAATTGGCAGATAAGAACAAACCTTCGTTGAAAATAAGCTAAAGATGAATCTAATTTACATACACAGATATATTATGGATGAGCCATGAAATAAATGCAATTGAGATGCGCTTGTATGTAAACATGTACGTGCTATTGCATGTAACAAGAAACGAAACGAGAAGAAGATGTAAATATAGGATGGTGTACAAACCTGGTGAGCTACATGGGACTGGTTGAAATCCCCTTTCCTCCCCAATCTCCGATGACCAGCAAACTAAGGGCCCCATCGGCCTTTGCTTGGGGTTCAAAGCTCTGCAGCTCCCCAGTGGAGAAAACGAAGCGAAGAGCGAAGCAGACGACACCCAAAACAAGCTGTCGCCGGAAAAAGCCAGCCATGTCAGACTATGGCCGCGGTCCGGCGACGGAGGAAGGCAAGGAGGAGACGCTAGCTAGGACCTTCGCCACCCGCTTCTCATGCCCACATATATTTGTGTATGCATACATACATACATAAAATGTGAAATTTACAAAGTTACTAAAATGGATAGAGCCATTGATGGATATAATCATAAATGATGGATAAAGATGGGCAAGAATATAGGAAAGGTAAACAGGGACAAGGGTATTTCGTGTCGTCTTAGCCAACCGCTAGTGTGCCGATTGATTGGGTCGTCCATTGAAAGGAGAGGCCGAAGCCAAACCGTCCTGAACGACCAAATTGTTGCGGACGTCAATAACAATAAATTATGTACTATAATCATGATATGTGTGCATCTTATCACGGGTTACTACTTACAACCACATAAGTGTGATCGGAGGTGACAGAGTGTGGCATATGTTTCTTCTTTCTTACTATGCATGTTTGGTGGGGAGGGAATATGCGTGGAATATGTTTGTTTTAAAGGAGAATATGCGACGGGAATCATATTAGATTACAAGTACCAGCTAGGCTCCGATGTCTGTTGTGATGTGATATGAGAATATACCGATTGATTTCAAGTTTGTGTTTGAGGACAGCTCACAAGCCACCCGTGATGGGTAGATGGGGAAATAAGTTTTTTAATAGAATCATGCGAGAATACAAGTACCAGTGACGCTCCGATTTCAGTTGTGATGTGATATGAGAAGATGCCGATTGATTTCAAGCTTCTGTTTATAAGGCCAGATCAATAGACGGGAAATAAGTTTTTAAAAGGGATGCATATGCATGATTCTTTGGATCTAGTACGTAAAATAGTTTAGAGTAATTAATTAGTAGGGCAAGGTCAGTTGAAAATATCACTTTAACTCCCTGGTTTCGAATAAAAAAACCTTACTAACCAAAAAATTATTACACTGGTTTAAATTTTCTTATTATCTAATATAAATATCCGACTAATGTATTAAGATTTCTTCTTCTTTTTTCTTTTCGTAAAAACCATCAAAGGAAGGACATTACAGGGACCCCTTGTACTGTTGTGGCAAGTTGTATTGACCAAATATTTAGCATTATTAATGAGTTCTAACTAGTTATGATTTAAATGTTGGATGTTGGACGATATATATATGTATATATATTATATCATATGTCTGTTATTATTAAGGCATGACCTAAATTAAATTGATCTGTTAAAGTTAAGGTTAATGGGTCATTAATATTTAATAAAATATATGAATATATCATATATTTAAGATGAGTATGGATAAATATGTGTAGATACCATTTTCAATCTCTAATTTATGATGGGTTAAATTGGAATTATGAAAAATAAAGATAAATACGGTTATAAGGATAAATACGGTTATGGTCTCCGGATTCGCACCGTAGTTTTTCTTTTCTGGTATCACATCATCTAGAAACTCTGGTTTTGAAGAACAGGTGCTAAATCTAGAAGATCAAACCAGAAGAAATCAAAGGATTACTTTACTATTATGGATCCAGGTACGTTTCCGTTATTAAATTTATTTTCTTGATGATTTGATATGAAGAAGGCTTTATTGTTGATGGTTTTATCATCTATATAATTTTGGTTAAAGTTTAAAGTATTTGTTGATTCAACAAATAATATCAGAGCAACTTCATATTAAATCATTGAGAATTAATTGATTTATGTTTATTTTATTTTTTTTTGGAATGAGTCAATCATTTAATACTTGTTTGTATGGGAAAATTTTATGGTTCGAATTTACAGTATTCCCTTATTCACCAAAATTGACATGGTTTACAACCAATCTTCTTCAACTTATTTAGAATACCCTAAATTTTGGATGGTGAATGTGGTGATTATGTATTTTACTTTGCCCAAATTTTACACTGTCAATATCAGTTTATGGGATATTTTTCCCAAATCAAGGTCCTCTTTTGGTAAAATATCAAATGAGGATAATAAAGTTACAAAAGGTTATAATTTTAGAAATTTCCAAATAAATATATTTTTATAACCTTTTTCAGTTTTATGTTATTTGAGATTATTAAATTCAAAATTATGGTTCAGTTATAATTAATATTTTTAAATTTATTAAGGACTACAATATGCTGCCAAAGTAGCCTCTTTTGTAGAAATTAATTTATTTTAAAATATTAAGACGATTGTGGGTATATGATTCATGTAAATATTAATCGACCCAAAGGAAGGTTAATATTTGACAGAATTATATATTCATTTGCGATAATAAATATGAGATAATTATCAAGTTTTCATGTGGATAATAAATCGGCTCAAAGGAAGGTTTATTATTTGACAGGATTTATTGTCCATATTTGATTACTGCACTAAGAGTACTACTTATAAATTAATATTTCTGTCCAAAGACTAAATATTAATGTTGTGCTAGGTATCTGTTGATGGGATTAACCATTATTTGAATTATTAATCTTATTATGTGCATGTTATTTTGTTCTATTTTCAGTTAATCAATCTGCTTCTATGATTTCTGCCAACATCAATTCAGTTCCAATGCTTAAGGATAATTTTAAGGATTGGAAAGAAAGTGTAATGATTATTCTCGGCTGCATGGATCTTGACCTTGCATTAAGGACTGAACAACCTGCTTCTCTTACTGACAAAAGTTCCATTGAGGAAAAACAGGACATTGAGAAGTAGGAACGTTCAAATCGCATGAGTCTTATAATCATGAAGCGATGAATTCCAGAGACCTTCAGGGGCGATGTGTCTGAAAAGGTTACTATAGCCAGTGAGTTTGTTAAAGAAATTGAGAAGCATTTTGTAAAAAACGATAAGGCTGAAACAAGTACGCTTTTGTCGAACTTGATTTCAATGAAGTTTAAAGGCAAAATAAGCATAAGGGAGTACATCTTAGAGATGTCAAATATTGCTTTAAAACTAAAAGCACTAAGGTTAGAGCTATCTGAAGATTTGCTCGTGCATTTAATTTTAATTTCTCTTCCTGCACAATTCAGTCAATTTAAGGTCAGCTACAACTGTCAAAGGGACAAATGGACTCTTAATGATCTATATACAAACTCATAAAGTTATATACAATTATTTGTCTATATATAGTCCAAGTGGGAGATTGTTGGATGTTGGACGTATATATGTATATAATTGTATCATATGCTATTATTATTAAGGTATGGCTTAAATTAAATTGATCTGTTAAAGTTAAGGTTAATTGGCCATTAATATTTAATAAAATATATGTTTTAAGATGAGTATGGATAAATATCTGTAGATACCGTTTTCTTAATCTCTAATTTATGATGGGTTAAATTGGAATTATAAAAAATAAAGACAAATACGGTTATAAGGATAAATATGGTTATGGTCCCCGGATTTGCTCTTTTCTGGTATCCCATCATCCAGAAACTCTGGTTTTGAAGAACATGTGCTGAATCTGGAAGATCAAACCAGAAGAAATCAAAGGATTACTTTATTATTATGGATCTAGGTACGCTTTCGTTATTAAATTTATTTTCTTAATGATTTGATACGAAGAAGGCTTTATTATTGATGGTTTTATCATCTATATAATTTTGGTTAAAGTTTAAAGTATTTGTTGATTTAACGTTAAAGATTATTATTATTATTATATTTTAATTTAATCTATTTTTGTAATGGCAAAATTATTTTTTTACTCCATCTCGGGTGGATGCCAGATCGACAAGGCTCCACTCTCGATTATTTGCACGCATTATGATGCTCGTATTAATTAATAGCAGTGTCAATAATTATTGTGTCTGCAAATGGTTGCAATGAATGGAAACGTACGCAAATGGCAAATGGAAATAGTATCCATGTTGGAAAAAATTATGAAAAAAATTGTTAGAGTAGCGTTTGGTTATAGCGTAAGCCAAGATCGGGCTCGCTGCTTGAGTGTCTGCGATCTGCGAAGTACCACCCTAACCAGCTCTGCTCCATGGCAAGATCATTAGAAGGACAATATCATCATTATCAATTACTTAGCACATATCTCATTCATTTTTCAAGATGCGAATCGAGTGACCCATGTCAAGGCCGTATCCATACCTCGCGGTCAAGAGCATTAAACCTCTAAATTTAATGGCCTTTTACATAAGTCCCGAACTATCATCCTGCTTAGGATCCGTCCAAAAATAGATATTGAATATTATTAATTTTATCATTAAGAAAACAATAAAACGTATTTGATTATACTAAAAAAATACTATATGAACTTCAAAAAAATTTATCACGAATTTTTTTATTAAATTAATAATATGATAGATTAGAATTATTGAGATGAGCTTTGTCCAAGCATTTGAAGAATAAAAAAACAAAAGAAAATAATCAGCCCCTTTATTTTATTTTGTAACTTTTAAGGGTTTTCAAAACTTCTTACTTTGTCAAAATTTTACTAAATAAGTAATTTAATCATTATCATTACAATTTTAATATTTTTTCAACGAAGAAACTCAAAGCAACACAACCAAAGTCTTTAAACAACTAAAAAGAACTCACAATTGATATTACGGGTCTCTCTTAATATAAAAGCTAGCTCAAGGAATAAGGCTTTATCATTAACCTATATACAAGTCACTAACAACTTTTACAACCGATGTAAGATAAACCCAACAACTCCCTTTCACATATCGGGGGTGGCCAGAAACTATCATCGTCTGACACACTCTGTAACGACCCAGCCCAAAGTACAACGTAATAAGCCAAGTCATTTCTTTAAAATGACCCCGAAAGTTAAAGATTTATAGTCCATTTTCACTTATAAACAGGATCTTCTCCCAGTAGGTATTAGATGTAGGGACTAAGTTGAGGGATCTAACACACTCCCCTTAAATCAGATGATGCCCACCTGGCAAAACTCCTCTTCAAATCATCAGGTAGGCAAATTCGGCTCGAACTTGGCTCTGATACCACTTGTTGGGCCCTTTGGGTCCCCACCCAAGCTCCGAAATTACTGTTGGGCCCCTTCAGGCCTTCAAAAGGGACTTTAAACAACCAAAGGAAACTTGCAATAGGTGTCACAGGCCTCTCTTAATCCAAAAATTAGCTCAATGAATAAGGCTTTCTCATTAGCCTATATACAAGTCACCAACAAATTCTACGACCAATGTGGGATAAACCCAACACAAACATTATAACACCCCAAATCCGGTCCACGCTTGTGAACCAAGCTGATATGTTACAGGCCCCGGTTAGGGCCGCTAACTCAAACCCAACTCATGCGAATCTAAGCTTGGCATCTTAAGATGAAGATATGACTCGTCATGCATGCATAAATACTCAAAATCCTAACATGATACTACATGACGTGCAAAGTAATTCATACAACAATATGATTACGATCAAAATTAATAAAAATTCTAAAATACAAAGGACAAAAGTCTCCCCTAAAAGTGTAATTAGGGTCCACCATGTCAAAATAATATATACAAATATATATATATATAAAGTCTCGATGATGGCTGCGTCTCTCTCCTAAAAGCCTCCCCTAAAAGTAATTCTTCCGCCAGCCTGGTGATCGCTGCGTCTCTCTCCTGTCGACTACTTCTGGTGCAGTAACTGTCACGACCACTGTCTCGGTCCCGGCGAGTATCCCGGTTGCGGTGACTGTCTCGATGATGGATCTCACCACGTCGGCGAGCTGAAACTGGCACACTGACCTCTACTGGTGGCATGGCAGTCTTAGGTTGACTGGAGGCGGCGTCACTGTGAACAGGGCTAGGACTGTCCTGTCTGGCTACTGGAGGCGATGGGGTCCTGATCTGCGTCCGGCGGGTCTGTGTCACCATCCTGCTAGTAGTTCCTGCTCTAGTCTACTCGCCTGTCACACTACCGATTTGTAAGGAAATCTACAATCAAAAACATTAAAACAGAAAAATACCTGTCGGAACAGCTTGGAGCAGCTTCGGCACACATGTAACCTGTAACGCATCTACCATCTTAATCAACCAAGGGTTAGCTCTGATACCAGCTACTGGTATCAGAGAACATATGCCAAGAGTTGGCTTTGATACCACAACTGTAACACCCCGTTTCGGCTCACCCGTGAACCGACCCGGAAATGTCACCGGCGACCGAACCGTTCGCTAATCTACTCGATTCGGTTAAGCCGACCAGGATCTACTCTCGGTGTTTCAAGATGGAGATGCAAATGTGAAATGCATGAATGGGAACAATTGGGTTCTAACGTGGTCCTACATGCATGCTATGATGTACAAGCAAAGACAAGACAAAATAATAAATGAGAAACCAAAAGAAAATATATACTATTTTATAAAAATACGGTAACACATAATAATCTACCCTAACATTCAACCAATATCTCATTCGTTTTTACCTGAGCCGAGTCTGAACTCCAAGGCTCCCTACTCATTCATATTTATCCAATCATTTCATATCAAGTAATTTATCTAAACAAACACATCAAAATTATCATTCATGTAGCAATAACACACCGTCATTATAGATTACACGCGGCAGGTACATGTGTGCACGGTTCCGTGCTGCTCCTCCGCAGTCCCGATAGCTTTCATCGCTCGCATTCCTCACCTACATATATATAGAAAAACCGTCAGTAACGAGTGTTACCGGCCCGGAAAATAACTAATATCAATCTGGCACAGGAGAACAAACTCTCCTGTTGAATGAAAACCATATACTTCCTCAAGAACTCTCATCAGGGCACATACGGGAGCCGTCGCCCTCGGGTCGACAGCGTCCCCCTATCTTTCACATTCTCATGCCTCGGCCATTTCTCTATTGCTTCTCGCGTCAAATCTCATTCCTTTCCGCCCTCTGCACCTTCCATATTACCTGGCCTTGAGCACGAAGGCCGAGTACTCTCAGGCAGTCGCCTTCAGTACCCTTTGAAACCACAAGTCTAGACATGCGCTGCAATGCAGTACCCGTGAACCTCCACACTTCTCCGGGTTTGAGGAACTCAAAGGTGGAGTTGTCAGGATCCCTCGGGAATGAAACGGCCCGCACACCATTCCAGAGCCCACTGTCGACACACACGTGCCCGCTCGCGTAGCACGGTAGTCGGATTTCCCTCATTCAGTCTCTCACAAAAACACGAAAACTATACATATATATAGGTCTGGGTTGGGATTTATACAATAGGCCCGAAGGCAACGTGAGCTGGATCTGAAGTTCGAAAACAAACTCGAGGGATCTCATCCTCGAGGGTTATTAATCCGGAAAATCGTTGGCTAAATGGCCCGAGTTAAGTGGGATTCGATAAAACGCCACTTAACTCGTCCTGCACATAATAAATCAAATACACAAGAGAGTAGCATAAATCAGAGAACGAGTCCTAAACGGACCTGGTAGAAGCTCCAAACGGGTCCACGCGCCTAGGCGGCGAGCTCCTACACCGTACCTACACAATCAAACTAAATACTAACACCCGCATGATGAATCACACATCCTATAGCATGCACGCACAATCAACACAATCACGCATCAATCAACACACATTAACCTATATCAATTCTAGCAAGTCTACTTAGGCTAGTTTGCATTAGATCATGATCATTACCTAATAACCCTAATTAGTTTCATAACTTCTATTTTTTTAACACCACACAATTCCACAAATTTCATATTTTATTCTAAATCAAATCCACATTTATATAAGTAATTACAATGCACAATTCATCAATCATAGCATGCAAATTCTAATAATCAATACTTTCAATTAATTAAGTTAAAATAAATTATACCTCGCGTCGTCGAAAATCGGCGACGGCTAAGGTTTCCGTTTCGCTGCTCGAAACTCGAATTCGGCACCTAGCGGCGTCCGAAGTCCGGTCAGATTGGACCGGGTGCGTTCGGCGGATGATCCGGCGAATTTCCCACGAATCCAATTCCGGCGGTTTTCCGGCGAGTGTCGGCGGTTTTCCGGCGGATTCCAACGGTTTTCCGGCGATGATTCGGGATGGGGCAATCAGGGGGTCTATCGGCACCAGCTCGACGAGCTCGGTCCAATGGTGGTGTCAAACAGGGTAGCCGAGGCGGCGATGGCCGTCGACGGCGGCGTTGAAATGGGCGGCGGCGTCGAAAATGGGCGGCGGCGTCGGTGTGCTCCGATCGGGGCTCCGGCCGGCCTCGACGGCGCTCGGGATGGTGGGGGAAACGTCGGCGACGGCGAGGGGGTGGTTGTCGGGGTCACAGCGGTGGCGCGGCCCGGACGGCGGCAAAATCCAGCCCGAAGTGGCGACGGCCGAGGCGGCCTCGTGGAGTCGCGGCGGCGCGCTGGCAGGCGATCGCTGGCCGGGGTTGGTTGGGGCGGCACGGCAAGGCGGGGCGGCGACGATCGGCGGCAGCACGGCGTCGGCGGCAGCGGTGGCGGCACACCACAGTGGCGGCGGTGGCGGCACACCACAGTGGCGGCGACGGTTTGGGTGGAAGAAGGGTCGGGAGGGAGAAGAAGTGTTCTCAATGGCAAACTCGTAATTTAGTATTGACTCGATTCCGACTCGAGTCAAAATAATAACTAGTTCGTAATAAATTCTAAAAAAATTCTAGAAAAATATGGAAAAATTCCATAAAATAAAACAAACACAACAACATCCAAATGACATGCTCTATAACTAATAACCTACCCGAATATAATCAAACGCGTCCTAATGCATTATTCGGCCTAAAACTATTTCTATGATCAAACATATAAAAGAAAAAAATACTGCATACTTTCATATATTCAGATAACTTGTATCTCACCATCTTCTCGATGTTATCATCATATATTCAGGTACACCTGACTCTCATCGCTCATAACTCACGGCTAGTCTCGACTCGAACCAACGGTCAAACCGACTGGTTCGGTAACGTAAAACCCTGACTCGAGTCACAGGTTTTACAATATATATATATATATATATATATATATATATATATATATATATATATATATGCATCTATCAACAATTTCATTCACACACAATCTAATATACTGTAAACTCATTTTAAAACTAGGGTCTCAACCCACAACGCTTCTACTGCGCACTCTATTCATGTTTCACATTTTATCATGTCTTAAAATTTAATTATGTCACATAATCATGTCTCAAATATTTAATCACACCATTCACTATATAATAACATCATAAACACAATATAATCACTCGATCAACTGACATGTGTACAAGCGACAATAGTGCTCTTCCGTCCAAACTGGCTCTTCCAACTCGTGATTATTACCTACATATAGTATAAAAACACATCAGTAATAAGTGTTATTGGTCTGAAAAATGAAATAACTATAACAAGCTGGCTATGAGAGCAATCTCTCATATGAAAGAAAACATCATATACTCCACGTGAATATTATAAAGGGCACTACTGAGTAGCCACTGGGCTGCAAACCCTGTAGCATCCCGAACTTACTGATCTGCTGCTGCTGATGCCGCTCTCGGCATTTTCTTATTTTATTTTCTGGTCTCAAATCCTAAGCCCTCTCTTTACCTCCATATTTTTCCTGGCCTTGAGCATGAAGGCCGAGTACTCTTAGGCAATCGCCTTTAGTACCCTTTGGACCACAAGTCTGGACATGTGTTGTACTAAACAGTACCCGTAAACTTCCACGTTCTCCGGGTGTGAGGAACTCAAACGTGGAGTTGTCAGGATCCCTCGAGAATAGAACAGTCCGCTGGCACTAATCGAGAGCCCACTTTGACTATCACGACATCCGCTCATGGTACATGCAGTCGGTTTCTCCATCTCTCGTCTCACTGAAAACGCAAAAACTATATATATATATAGCTGGGTAGGGATTTATATAATAGGCCCGAAGGCAACTTGTGGTGGATCTTGTTTTCGAAATCATCCTCGAGGGATCTCATCCTCGAGGGGTTATTAATCCGAAAATCTGTTCTGCTAAATGACCGGAGTTAAGTGGGATCCAATAAAATGCCACTTAACCCGTCTAGCAAATAATAAAATAAATATACAATAGAAGAGAACGTAAAACAGAGACGAGTCATAAACGGACCTGGTAGAAGCTCCAAGCGCGCCATCGCGCCTAGGCAGCGAGGTCCTACTCTATACCTACACATTAAAACTAAATACGAACGCCCACTAACTAAATGATGCATCAAACTCAACACAATCAGATACAAAATCATCAACCGTCAAATAACCATAAATATGAAAATAAATCTAACTCATCTTATTCATGCCAATTTTATTCTATTTTTCCTAAGTTACATCGTACATGATTATCATGCTCAAATTTACTTACTTCATTAGATCACTTAACCTTCATTCCCTGTTAATCACATCATGCACATCTTTACTTCATTCATAGTCTGGCATTCATCATGACAACTACTCAATTCTAGAATGTTATGCTAACAATCATCATCAATTTTAACTAATTAAATCGGAGATAATTATACCTCACGTTGTCAGTGATCTACGACGGTTAGGATTTTGCGCGCGTCTTGGAGCTCGAATTCGACGCTCAGCGGCGTCCGAAGTCGATCAGGTTTGACTGGATGAACTCCGCGGAAGATCTGCCAAATTCCTGTAAAACTGGTTTTCCGGCGGGTTTTGGTGGTTTTCCGGCAAGTTCCGACGGTTTTCCGACAACAACCACCATTGGCTTCTACTGGCCGAAAAGTAAGGGTATTGGGTACCCTTGGAACTGGCTCGGCGAGCCCGACGCGTATACGGCATCGACATGGTAGGCAGAGTTAGCGGCTCACCAGAAAATGGTCAAAACAATGGTGGCCGTAATGGGTGACTCGATCCGGCCGGCCTAGGTGGTGATGGCCTCCGCTCCGGTCAGGAAGGGTTGCTGGGTGGTCGAGGGTGTCGAGGCAACCACCCAATCATGGCGGCGAAATCAACAACGCAACCGAAACGCAGCCACAACGCTAGGCACGGCGACCAGATGGTGGTCGGCCTAGTCAGGGCGGCACGGCGACACTGTGGGAGGGCTAGCTGGAGATGATCGGCGGCAGGCCGGTGTCCACGGCGGCGGCAACGACGCTACGCAGGGGCGGCGTTGGGGGCAAGGGTTTGGGCTAGGAAGAAGAACAGGTCAGGGGTGAGAAAAACAACTGGGAGCAATATCATAAATAATACTTGACTCGACTTCATCTCGAGTCAAGAATAATATCTAAGCAGTAGAAAATCCTAAAAAATAATCCAGAAAAATTGGGAAAAATACTAGAAAATAAAACAATCACTGAAAAATCATAATGATATGCTCTAGGACTATCAACCCACTCAAATTGCCCGTAGCACATCCTAACGATGGAACAGCCTAAAACTAATTCTACGATCCACTATATATAAAAAGAAAAAAATAACTGGCATACTCTCATATATCTGATACCTCATTCTGTTTTGTTATGTTCTTGACGTTATCATAATATACTTGGGTACGCATGACCCTTATAGCTCATACACGCGACTGGCATCGGCTCAGTATACGTGTTCTGAAACTGACTCTGTAAAACCCATGATTCGAGTCAGGTTTTTATATTCAGAACTAGTCAGTTTGACCATTATTTTCGAGTCTAGTCAGTTTGAGAACACGTGTACCGAGCCGACGTCAGTCGTATGTATGAGCTATGAGGGTCATGCGTACCCAAGTATATGATGATAATGTCATGAACACAACAGAACAGAATGAGTTGTCAAAATATATGAGAGTATTTTAGTCATTTTTTTTATTTTTATATATAAAGGATCATAGAATTAGTTTTTAGGTCGTTTAGCGTGTTAGGACGCGTTACAGGCAGTTTGGGTGGGTTGTTAGTCATAGAGAATATCATTATAATGTTGTGGTGTTTGATTGAATTTATGGGATTTTTCTAGATTTTTTTAGGATTTCGTGCGCCTTAATTATTATTCTTGACTCGAGCCGGACACGAGTCAAGTAATATTTACGATATTGCCATCCAGTTGTTTTTCTCACTTCCCCGACCTTTCTTCCTCCTTCCCCATCCAAACCCTAGCCGCGCCGCCACCTTTTCTTTATCGCCACCACCGCCGTCGACGTCGGCCTGCCGCCGATTATCGCCGCCAGGCCCACATCGTAGTGTTGTCATGCCGCCCCGACCAACCCCGGCCGCTGCCAGGCTGCCGTGACGCCGGAATCGCTGCGCCTAGCGTCGTGGCTACATTTTGGTCGTGTCACCGATTCCGCTGCCGGCAACCATCGCTGCCACGATCATGGGGTAGCCTCGACACCCTCGACCCTCCAGTGATCTTTCCCGACCGGAGCGGAGGCCATCGCCGCCTAGAGCGGTCGGATTTCTTCACCCATCACCGCCGCTCTGTTCTAGCCATTTTCCGGTGAGCCGCCACCTCCGCTGGCCACGTCGACGTCGTAGATGCGTCGGGCTCACCGAGTTAATTCCAATGGTACCCTATATGACCCCTATCCAGCCAATAGACGCCGCCTGTGGTGGTCGTCGGAAAACCACCGGAAGCTGCCGGAAAACTACTGAAACCTGCCGAAAAATCGCCGGAACTTGGCAAAAAACTGGATTCGATGGAATTTGCCAGATCTTCCACGGAGCTCATCCAGTCGAACGTGATCGACTTTGAACGTCGCCGAGAGTCGAATTTGAGCTCCGAGACGCGCGACGAAACCCTAGCCGTCGCCGATTGCCGACAGCATGAGGTATAATTACCTCCGATTTGATTATTTAAAATTGATGATGATTGTTAGCATAGCATGCTAGAATTGGTTAGTTGTCAGGATAAATGTATGACTATGAATGAAATGATGATTGCATGATGCAATTAATTGAGAATGAAGGTTAAAGTGATCTAATGAGGTAGATCGAGTCGGAGTATGATGATGGATCACGACATAAGTTAGAAAAATATAATAAAATTGGTATGAATAGGATTAGTCAGAATTATTTTCATACTTATGATTATTTGATTGTTGATTGATAATTTATTAAGTTTGATGCATCATTTAGTTAGCGAGCGTTAGTATTTAATTTTGGTGTGTAGGTACGGAGTAGGAGCTCACCGCCTAGGGGCGATGACATGCTTGGAGCTTCTACCAGGTTCATTTAGGTCTCGTCTCTGTTTTACACTCTTTTCTAATTGTATGTTTATTTTATTATTTGCAGGACGGGTTGAATGACGTTTTATTGGATCCCACTTAACTAGGGTCTATTATATAAATCTCTACCCAGCCCTATATATATGTAGTTTTCGCGTTTTCAGTGAAACAAGAGATGGAGAAACCGACTGCATGTACCATGAGCAGATGTCGTGATGGTCAAAGCGGGCTCTGGATTAGTGCCAGCGGACTGTTCTATTCCCGAGGGATCCTGACAACTCCGCATTTGTGTTCCTCACACCCGGAGAATGTGGAGGTTTTCGGGTATTGTTTAGTACAGCGTATGTCCGGACTTGTGGTTAGAAGGGTACTAAAGGCGATTGCCTAAGAGTACTCAACCTTCGTGCTCAAGGCCAGGAGAAATATGGAGGTAAGGAGAGGGCTTAGGATTTGAGACCAGAAAATGAAGTAAGAAAATGTCGAGAGCAGCATCAGCAGCAACAGATCAGTAAGTTCGGGATGCTACCGAGTCTGCAACCCAGTGGCTCCTCAATAGTGCCCTTCAGAGTGTTCATGTGGAGTATATGATATTTTCTTTCATATGAGAGTTTGCTCTCATAGCCAGCTTGTTATAGTTATTTTATTTTCTGGACCAGTAACACTTGTTACTGACGTGTTTTTATACTATATGTAGGTAATAATCACGAGTTGGAGGAGCCAGCTTGGAAGGAGGAGCACTGTTGTTGCTTGCACACATGTAAGTTGATAGAATGGTTAATATTCTATTTATG
The DNA here is from genome assembly GCA_033002965.1 of Piper betle. Taxonomy (NCBI): domain Eukaryota; kingdom Viridiplantae; phylum Streptophyta; class Magnoliopsida; order Piperales; family Piperaceae; genus Piper; species Piper betle. Next base: position 45,578 of record JAURVB010014956.1, read on the forward strand.
ATGCTATTATATTGTGAATGTTATGAAATGTTAAGACATGATAGGATATAATTAAATGCAAAGATATGATGATGTGATATGATTGAATGCTAAGATACAATGACAGAATGTGAAACATGAATAGATTACGAGTAAACAGTATATCAAATTTTGTGAATGAAGTTGCGTGATATATATATACATGTTTGCATATATGTTTATATATAGTATTTTGACAGGGTGGCCCTAATTACATTTTTAGGGGAAATTCTGTCTGTTTTATTTTAGAATTTTCATCGATTTTGATCGTAATTGTGATGGTATGTAATTTAATTTGCATGTCATCCATATAGTATTATGTTAGGATTCTGTGCATTCATCTTTGCTATGACGAAGTAATATTCTTCATCTTAAGACGCCGAGATTAGATCTGCGCAAGTTAGGTTTAAGCTAGCCGACCTAACCGGGGCATGTAACATGCTAGTTTGGTCCATGAGTGTGGACCAGATTTAGAGTGTTACAGACTCGACTAACAAATAACAGTCGAACCGACCAGTTATGAATATAAAACCTTGACTCGAATAATGAGTTTTACAAACACCCTCCCATATTCTTTGTTTTCGTTTTTTCAACACCATTAGCCTCCTGTTTTTTTGTTCTACACCTGGCCTCTTGTTATAACCACACTTTGAAAATCCTATATCAACGTGTGGTTATGACAAGCATCCAGCTTTCAACAATCCCTATTTCCTTTATGAACCCCATTTTTTTAACATGGTCAAGATGGAACCACAAAGTATAGAGGCTTGTATTAGCTATCCATCCTCCCATAGATAGGGCTGTTAAATGTACAAATGAGCTAAGCTCACCCTGTACTCGAATTCAACTCGAACAATTTAAAGTTCGTTCAAACTCAACTCGAGATTAAACGAGTTTTAAGCATACATGTTCAAAATTGGCTCAAATATTTCTGATATTATTTGAGATCAAATTGATATTCGAATACGCTTAAACTATTAAATTTTAAGAAGCTCGAAACTATTTTGATCGGGAGTTTGAAACGATATCGTTTGGGACCTCAAAACCGGTTCATTTGGGAGTTCGAAATTATTTTATTTATGAGCTTGAAACCAACTCAATCATAAGCTTGAAACCAACTCAATCATAAGCTTGAAACTAACTCAATCATAAGCTCAAAACCAACTCAATCATATGCTCGAAATTAACTTGTTTTAGAGAAAAATATATAATTATAGAGATTAAAACTTAACAAAATATTTATATAAATTATCTCAAATAATAAAAGGTATTTTCAAGTTTCAACTTATGTTTCAATTTTTTTTACAAGATACCTAATACACCATTCAATATTATATGTTTTCAAAAAAATAAATGATTGAAACTGTAAACCCAAACAAAAAAAAATTCCCATCAGGTTGAAACACTAATGTAGCAATAAAATATGCAGCCTCAACACCCCTAAAATGGCAAACTTGAAAAGCCAAATAAATCATAATTTTAAAGTGACAAATGACACAGATGGTCAGGTTTCATAACAAAAAATAACAGCAACTCTAAAAACAATCTTCCGGAAAACATATAATAGGAAGCGGTTACGACAACTCCCCCCACAAAGACTTTACATTAAAGCTTATATGTAATTTAAGATATTACTTTATTTTTATAACATGTCAATCATAAGAAATAATATTCCCCTTACTCAAGTGTATCAGTACCTATCGTCTTATCTCCTCCATTGATCTGCATATATTTTTTTTCAATAGCTATTAGAATGCCCATAGCTTTTTTTAACTAAGCATGTGAAGCAAGGCATCAGCACCAAAATCACATGAAACACCACTTTCCATTGTTTGGTATTAAGTTCACACCAAATTTTGAGTTAAAACATAAACCTCATTTGAAGAGCACACGACTAACATCCACTCCTCTCCATTGATCTTGCATGAATATTTAAATAATTATATAATGAACAGAACTTTCCACTCCATGGAAAACTTTGTAACTAAGCACACGTTCACCAAACATCATTTTTTTTAGCGCGACCTCAATTGTTTATCTGGAATTTTGTGGCACTGAGTATGTTGTCTCAAAAATCCTGACTTGCTGATCATTTTTTACTCTATGAAGACAACACGAAAAGAAAAGGAGCGAAGCATACGAATCAGCCTTGCAGAGGGCGACCTTGACCTTGTGCAGCTGGGGCTGCGCTGGCACATCCTTGGCCTCCCGAGCGGCGCACTTGGCAAGGTTGGTATGGTGGCGCTTCCTTTGGGTGTGGGCGAGCTAGTTGCCCTCGTTGTTGTGAAGTGTGAGGTAGAGCTTGCACTCGTAGCTACCCAGGTGGTTCCTCATGAAGTAAGCGTCCTTGACCAGGTCGATCGTCTCCATGGCCAGTCGTCGTGGCCTCTCCCTCCAGTCGATCGCCTCACTCTACGCCGATGCGGCGCCTCTGCTCCCTGGCTTCGACCCCCAATCAAGACCTCCAGTGCCATTTCCGACGATGGCGAGCTCAGACAATAAGGGCGGCTCCAACGACCAGTTAGGTCACCGACCGGAGAAGGTGGAGATTAGAGGAGATGATCGATTCAATCGGCTTATATGGGCTCGTTGGTCAAAAATATATTGCTTTGGGCCCATTAGGTTAGGCCCGTGGGCTTATTGATAAATATATGATCACTAAGGAACTCGATTATAAATATAATATATATATATATATATATATATATATATATATTATTCAGATAATAAACGGTAAATCTTTTAACTATCTTATTTATATTTTTTGAGGTCCATTTTTTACATAAGCCAAGATATATATAATTTGTTAACTTTATAATTTTAATTAATTAAACCATAAAAATAATTAAATTATTGTGATAAATTTTTTTTCAAATAGCCATTTTATGTTAATTAAAATCAATTTTCGTTTTTATAGTAAATTTTTTTAAAAAATTTATATTAATAATCAATAATACAATTTATTTATAATTTTAAATATATTTTAAATAAATAATATTATATATACCATTATATCATATTATCGAATCAAATTCAGAATCTAAATTTAAATTATAATTAAATCTATTTTAAATTATAACTAAATCAAATCAAGTTAAACATTTCCATCTTCAAACTTAACTATGTAAGATTCGAATTCAAAGTTAGAATATTTAAATGTCAAATTTCAAATCAAACTTAACACTCAATTATCAGCCCTACCTAGAGACATGAACCAAACGATCACGCAGGCCCCAAAATAATCAGTTCGGTGTAGTATGTTAAAACAGGTACAGGAGGTCCTCTCCACAATTGAGCCCTCACATTGCTCAAAAAGCTTGAAACCAATACAAGTCGGCGGTCAAAGCTCTTCGAGCTCTCACCACAAGAAAATTAAATTAGATGCCGATTCTTGCCATGCTTGACATAGGATCCCTACCATGAAAGGGCAATCCCACGTGCATCAAGAAATTGGTCGACAAATAACAAACAATAAACGGTAGCATCCATCATCATTTTCGACAAATTAGCTCCACGTACATGCACAAAATACACAAACTACTATCCCTCTTGTTTATTCAGACAATAAAAATCATAAAAAAGTACATAAATTCACAATGCTTATTTCATGAGAATATTACTCATAATCATTTAAGTAGGCATTCACGTCGACAAATTTAACACCACTATCACCAGCATTGCACAACATACCAGCCCTGTCAACATTAAGATTAAAAAACATAAGATACTATCCAGCAAAGCTTTAACTAAAGTAATATCCAGCAAGCCTTAATTTGATAAGTTATTTTATACAAGGAATTCAGCAAGCCCAGTTAGTAAAAATACTAGAGCCAAACAGTACTGAACCTGTGAGAAATTAAAGTAAAATTATGTTACACATTTTCTGTTCCTAGAGCTACAAAAGAATACACCAAAAGAAAGCACTTATTTTTATTACAGCCACAAACCATTACCATCACCTTACCATTTTTTCTCTACCATGATGCATTAGGTAAAGTTAAATTCTACAGGGAAATGACAAGCACGTCCTCCAATATTTTTAATGCAAGGATCTCATTGGCTGTTCGATCCATTAGAATATAGCCTTCACCCCCTTAATTCCTTGTTGCTTTCTTCCAGAACCAATCACTTTCTATCCCCCTCGCTCTTACGACAATCAATCAACTTTGTATATTAGAAGAGCTTTGTAAGCTCATTTAATACTACAAAAGACTATTTACCTCAACTAATTTCAATGGGCAAATGAAAGCATTCATGGTCTACATGACAATAACTAGGAAATTTTGCTCAGGTATCTAGGGGCTTGTCTGTGTCTCTTCAATAATTTTTCACGAGGCCAGTCATCCCACAAGGTGGAAAATGAAGTCAAAGAAAATGAACTGTATCTCAGGTTAGAGAAGGTCGTAAGAAGCTGTCAACAATGTCGGAGCTCCCTGTCTGACAACCAACCACACATTATGCTGGAAAGGCATTCAAGTAATAGATGGAGAAGCAGAAAACCATCCAGGGTCTAAAATGGTGATTCTTTCCAGGTGATCCTTGACAAATCATAATATTGAGCCAAAGCGTTCAATTTTGAAAGTCCTAATTCCCAGTACATTTGCCTAAGGTTCGACCTTCTCTCTGGACAAAAACATGGCAAATTCCATGAATTTTACCACTACTTGACAATGGTGAGCCCAAAGAAATGTTAACATAAAGTATCATCATCTTTCCGTCTTTAATTTTTAAAAATAAAATCCAGGAAGACAAGATTATAGAAAATCAAGAAAGAGAGACTTGCCCGTTTAAAGTTTCACAGAAGAAACGCCTGTTTCTTGACATGCTTTAGGTTCTCGCCATGCTGGTCCAGATCTATTCGGAGGCTGAATATATGAAAGCAATTCAATATCAATAAAAAAATCATTGCTAACTGTCAGATAATTGCACAAGGGTCAAATTCAATGTAAATGTTCACAAAAATTAGCAAACAGCTTGAGTATACTTCTTCTATCTCATTACTTGAATCGCTTAAATAAGCATAAGCATAATCCACAATTGATCTTTCTCACAAAATCAGTACAGTTAACAAAAGATAATAGTGTGGGAACTTCACAGCAAAACCCCCTCTCAAACTCAAAGTAGATTTTATCAAATATTGATCTTGCCATGTAGAAAGGGAGTCTTGGTGCAACTGGTAAGAGTTGCCACTGTGTGACCTAGTGATCATGGGTTATAGCCGTGGAACCTACCTTTTGCATAATGCATGCTAAGGCTAATAGAATAGACCATGGTTGCAAAAATCGGAATCGGAATCGGTTTTTGAGGGAGTTAGAATCGGAATCAGAATCGGTCTAAATCGGACAGGAATCAATCCAGTTGAATCGGCCTGAATCGGTCCTATACAAAAATTTCAACTTAGTCAAAATTAGTGAGTTATTAGTATAAAATATATCATTTTGATGTAATTTTCATGTTAAAATATGTATTATATTTTATGATATTTTTTTCATATTTTTTGAATTTTTTTAAAAATTATTTAGAGTTAGTTATTATTTTTAACTCGAGTCGAAGTCAACTTTTCATTACGAAAATGCCACTGATGTAATTTTCCATCACCCCATCTCCCCCGCCGCCGCCCTATTCCCCTCCCCCTAATCGCTGTCACCGCCCTTGTCCCGTTGCCCCCCCGCCTCACCCCCTATCCCGCCCCGTCGACCCCCCCTCTCCCGCCCCACCCTGCCGCCTCATCGCCCCCCTTCCTCGCCTCCTGCCCCACCCCACCGCCTCGTTGCCCCCTCCTCGCCTCCCGCCCCACCGCCCCGAAGCCACCCTCGCAACCCCGTCACCCCGTCGTCCCTGCCGCCCCGTCCCTCGCCGCCTCCCCACCGTCGGCCGAATCGGCTCGAATAGGGTGAAAATTAGCCGATTCGAGTCTAGCCGATTTAGAGGGTTTTTAAAATTGGATTGCCGCCGATCAGATTTAAATCAGCCAATTTCGAGTGGAATCAACCGATTTACGCATCACTAGAATAGACAGGAATTGGTCTCGAAAGCAAAATTTAATTGTGAGATATAGTTGTAGAATTTGAGTGAACAGCATCAAAAATATTTCATCCCTCTGGCATGTTCTTCTTAACATCAACCCAGTCATAAACAGACACTACAAGGACAAAACAGTATTTTCATTCCCAATATCAACATTGACTTTAAAGGCGAAGGTGAGTGGAGATTGTTCAACAATATAGTGGGCACCACCCACCCTACCATTTTTTAAAAACAATGCCCCTCTCAAGCTAGGACTACATTGAATCCTTTCCCTTCATTAAACTTACAAATTAACCCCATCATTCATTCATCTCTTCCGGCTATTGGTTTTCCTTTTTGTTATTTAAAAACAATGCTGCACAACTAAAGTAGGGGATCATATGGGTGAGAACATCCAATAAACATACTGAAAGCATGCAGACAGCACTAAAATATAATGAAGAGTTGGCACATGCAGAGATTTAAACAATGCAATCATAAATAATATGTTACCTTAGAGTTTTTGTGTTATAGATTAGCTTTTACTTTGAACATCATTATTTACTTCCTAATTAACCCTTAAACATAATAACTGATGATATATTCAATCTGAAGGAACAATAAAGACTAGAATTTTTTTATGTTACTTATGGATTAGCCATTTTTGGGTGCCAACTCACCCCGGCCTGTCGTAAGGAAAACCATAACGAAAATCCATTTTATTTGGCATTAAATTGGAACCGTGCTCATGAGTAGAATTTTCTTCCTAATAGTGCATTCTCCTCCATTCTCAAGTTCTTTATTCCTTCTCAATAAATGAAGTATACATTCTAAAATATGCTTCCCTGATAGCATGTTACTTTGAACATCATTATTTACTTCCTAATTAACCCTTAGAACATAATAACTGATGATATATTCAATCTGGAGGTACAATAAAGACTAGAATTTTTTTATGTTACTTACGGATTAGCCATATTTTTGGGTACCACCTCACCCCGGCCCGTCATAAGGAAAACCATAACAAAAATCCATTTTATTTATTATTAACTTGGAACCGTGCTCATGAGTAGAATCTTCTTCCTAAAAGTGCATTCTCCTCCATTCTCAAGTTCTTTATTCCTTCTCAATAAATGAAGTACACATTCTAAAATATGCTTCCCTGATAGCATGTTCTGCACCCTTGTAATCCATATCAGTCGTCAGGCTAACTATTGTCACAAACATGATTCATGGGCGTGCCAGGAACTAGGGTTTGGGTGTTGTCCCTAGGTGTCCCGCGTCCATGATGGGGTAACGGTGGCTATCCGAGTGGTGGAAACAACATACGGAGGCTAACCCGTGTTGAATTGCAGGTTACAAACCGAGGTGCACGAGGCTACCGAGTAACTGAGCATGGTGATGGAGCATGGCGTGGGGTTACAGCAATGGTGTCGGCATATGGGTCGATATTTGGTGTATCGAGCATGTGGCCGAGTCCGGTCGAGAAACCTCAAGTTACTGATCGGTGTTTGGGTCGGCAGATTGAGGTTGTGGTGCAACCGTGGACCGAGCAACCTATCGAGCAAAGTACGCAGCACAGGATGTCGAGCAGCCGCTAGTACCGAGCAAAATAGCGGAACTGTGCTGGAAAACTGTACCGAGCACTGAAGCGGGCAAGCGCGCGGTTGTGCGCGCTGCTGTGCCCGCAAGGAGCTACAGGCGCACTGCTGCGCGCGAGCGGGTGCGCAAGCGTGCTGCTGCGCGGGTGCGCGGGTGCGCGATGGCTCGCGCTGCTGTTCGCGCGAGCTGGCACGGGTGTGCGCGCCAGCATGCGCGCGAGCGGGTGCTGGTGCGCGCAGCAGTGCATGGGCATGCACGAGCGGGCTGGGCGTTGTTGGTGGACCTTTGCCACCATATGTTCGGTGGATTGCTGAGGGAGGTTGGACCATGTCTGGACGTTGCTGGGGTCAAGCCGGCAGGCAAGACAGGATGACCAGCGGTGCAGCCAAGGGGTTTGTGATAAACATCCATGGATGTTGCTAGGGGTGTATCTTGGTGGAAGATATGATCCATATCCAGACGTGGAGGCTACAATAGACTTCGGAAGATAACCACAAGGTCGTTGGGAAGAACCTGGACGTGGTGTGTTGCTAGGTTGCTGGATATGGTGGGGATTGCAGATCTTTGTGGATAGAGATGCTGGCAAATATCCGGAGTTATCTGAAATCAGAAGGACGTGGTGCATATATGTGCACGGGGGTTATGCTGTAAAGAGAAAAGAAGACTCTTGAGTTCAAAATCGAAACTCAGAGGGGAGGACTCTTGGAGGAGGATCGAGTCTCTGGAAGTCTGTGGATAAGAGAGATCGAGTCCGGATTGGTTGCTCAAGAGATCTGGAGATCAAGAGATCGGGAGATTGAGGAGAGATCGAAAGATTGAGAGGCCAGATCAAGGAGAGACGTGGGAATGAATCAAGAGTGGAATCGAGTCCGGTAGAGGAGAGTTACTGAGATTCCAGTCGTCTTCCTTTGTGAGAAAACAGCGTGGTGCGGCTGGTGAGAACAAGCGTGGAATTGCTGCAACCGGTGTTCGTGGTGAGCGTTGGAACTCCATCAGCTTGCTGGAATCCAGGTACGCGTTGTTAGATTGTTGGTGTTGGCAATCGGGGATAGGATTACTCGGGGAGTAATTCTGGTGCGCCATTGTATTTGTGGGTACATTAGGCGAGGCTGTGGGGCTGTCCACGAGCCGAGCAAGTGCTTGAGAGGAGAGTTCGAGTGCTTGTAAAATCCTTATGATCGAGTGAATGATATAAGGTTGGGAAGTATTTTCCCGTAATCTGTGGTTTGCTTGTTGGCTGTCGTTTTAGGCAGGGAACTTCTGTATCCGAGGTCGCGGTCGAAGTTTACAAGGCAGCCAGTTGCGTGGACTGGTGCTGAGACGAGCAAGGGCAGACGGCACGAACCCAATACGCATGTTGCTGGTTGGGCGATCGGGCAGTGCATTGTGTGGTGCTGTTTGACTTCTGGAATAGCCTATCGGCAAGGCGTGTCGGTAGCCAGAAGTGCTATGTCGGTGTTTGGTGCGGTGAAGACACGGTGATCGAGCGAAGGGTTGAAGGTAGCAACCTCGGGGTGTTGAGGTTGGCCGAACACAGATGGTGTTGGCGTGTAGGCTTCCGTAGTCTCTTCAAAGCTGCATTCTTGGTGTCAGGCTGGTGTTCTCGGGTCGAGAATACGCCACGCAGACTGGTTAGGGGCGAAAAAATTTTGGTCCTTGAATCAGGCCCGTGACACTGTACTCATGAAGCAAAAACTTCATGTGATGCAGACAAATCCCACCTTGACCTAAACATACAACTCAATCAGCAAATCCCCATCAAAAACTGCCACAAATCTGCCCATATATACAATATGTCGACCTTTGTTTCACCATAAGGCAACCAACACTATTCAAGATTCTCCCTTCCCTCCCTCTCTTCACTTAAAAAATCTTTTCTCAACTCTCCACCCCCAGCCCAACTGTGATCCATCGGGAGCTATTTTTTTGCTTAATCTTCCTTCTCCTGCTTAAAAATCTTCAACACTTCTCTTCATATTTTCATTCCCTATATACTTTCCAATTCAACTTCTTCAAAGCTACTATCAGCCCAAGACTAAACAACAAGCAACCTGTGTAATTCTCTGGTACCCAGCCTGATGCAGTGCCATCATTTGTCCATGCATTAGAGGTTGGTGTTTTTTACTTGTTTATTTGTTGATATTTTACAATTGACTTGTTTGTTTGTTTGTTTAATTACGCTATACTTCTTTGCTGTCTTCGAAAGAGAGTACTCTTAGTATGAGTGGCTTAAAAAAATGGGAAGAGAGTTTTTGAAATTTTGAAGGGAAAAAAATCAAAAGACCATATGGAAGCACCACTAGTTGGCCCAAAAAATATACTTATCATTAACAGTGTCAATATTTACACCTTATTCTGAACACCCTGGCAACCAGATGAACATAGTGCCTTAAAAGGAAAAGAAAATTACTTACTTTTAAATGATATCTTTTCAATGTTGCAAGCAGTAGATTGTCACCAACAATTGACCTCAGCCGCCTCACCAATTCCTTCCGAGTAATTTTTTATGCTGAACAATTGAAACAAGTTATAAAGGTAGCACATAAGTACTCTGTCTACAGCATCCTATCACCTAATCATTGAACATTATACTAACGGCAACACCCATCCACAAAAAATTACCTTAAATTCATTGAAATTATTAGAAAGCAGTTCTCGATCTTTTGATTGCAAGTCATTCTGGATTACAGAAAATAACATTGGGAATGGAATCCAAGCTGAAGTAGGCAGACAAATCTGCATATTGAAATTACAGATGGAGCAAAACTAGATTAAAATGCACTATGTATCCAATAGAAAATGTAAAAAAGAAGACGCATAATATGCCTCCTAATTGCTTTCAGACTGAAAGATTATGGTTCACCATTAGTATAAATGACGAAAAATCAAAAAGGGAAGAAAGATTGAACTGCAAGCTGACTTCTATGAAGGAAAGATCCCCAACTTGTTAAGCCACCAACTGCTCAAATACAGAGCTCATCAGCACGTTCCTTGACTACCAAAACCATTAAAAGTACTGTTCTTTATGGTTAAGCATTTTTTTTGGAAACTCATCATGATACATAATTTCTTGGAATTTCAGTAGAAATCACCTGTGTAGATTTCTGCAATACTTCATTACTTTTTCCATTCTCATTTTTTAGTTCTGGTAATATCTCTGCAAACACATGATACATAAAATTTGGTACTCACAAACATATGAAAATGATTGAACAAAAAAAATATCTTGCATATTTAAAAATTACCACAATTAGAGGAAGAAAGCTTAAAGCTCACTACGTATTTGGGATATACGTGTGTATTCATATGTGTAGGCCACACCACATAATGCTTAGTATTTTGGACAGAGTCAACACCGCTATCAAATTCTTGGGTACTGGGATGAAATTGATCAGAGCCTAAGGGAATCTGTTCTACTCGTCCCATTATTATGCGGCACAAAACCATATGCCGCACACCATTTTCGTCAACATCACAGTCATTCACACTGTTGCAAAAAGAAAAGACAACAAATATAATCTTCCTTGGGAGATAACAAAGATAAAAATTTTCACCCAGCAGATTTTAACGAAAACAAGCATTCCAATATAAGTTCTTTTAATCTAGATTATCAGTTATGGTGATAGGAAAAAATAAATAAGAAAAAAACTGAACAGATTTCTGCTAGAAATGATGATGAAAAAACATAGAGAGAATACCAAATATCACCTGACATTAGCACAGTCTTCCGGTGCAAAATATATGCCACTGCCATAAGCTTCTCCATTAAGAGGGTTCTGATGGAGAGCAAAGCCATGGCGTAAAACTCCAAGAATTCCCTCATAAGATGAGCCATACCAACCATGTTTGATATTGGGATCACCACGGTAGTTTCGTGTAATATCAATTTGTTTCTCAAACAACTGCAAGCGTGACTTAGCAGAATAACTAGTAGGGGTATAATGATATATTCCAATTATGTCTTTCGGAGAAACAACATCACTCAGGCCCTTTAGGAAAACAGTTTGTACTGAAAGATATTCTTTTCCACAATTTTCCAACTCAACCACCATTTCCTTACCATATGCATCAAAGCTACCAGCCTTTAGGCAATGAGATTTCAAAAATTAACAGGGCTTTCTGCAATAACTTCTTTCACCCCAGAACTAAGAAAATCACAATTGGAGAAAACCTTTTTACCACCTTTGCAGTTCACGTTGACATCTTCACCAATATCAATTTGAAGTTTCAATTCAACACTTTTTTCTTCTTTGCTTCATCTGCTGTATCCAAAAATTGTGAAGGAAAAAAACACTGGCCACCTTCATCAATCCAAGCCACAGATTGCTGGGTTCCAGTTTCAAGATTGACAAGAGACATGCGCAAGAAATCAAGTAAATAATTGTGACCCAGTGATGACACCTCAACCATGGTTCTCCCATCTCTAAACGCATCAATGAGCTGAACAAGTACACTTTCGGAGAAATCTTTCCATTCATTGTTAAAGTAATACATTATTCGTTGTGGCAGCCCACTCTTACAGAAATTATGACAGTTATCCACAACTGTTTTGTGAAAAGAAACCACATTTTCATTTTTTCACCTGAGCCCGAGCAAACTTAGCAGGCTTGGCATCACAAAGGCCTCCTTTACGTTTTGAGCTAGATCTGCCACTTAGTTTAACAAGTTCCATAGCAATTGTACAAGGATTGCAAGAAAGGCATCTACAGATATTTACATGTCTTCATTTGTATGCTCAACATCATAAGTACCCCTGCGTTTCCGACAAGTTAGTAGCCACAACATTAAATACATAGAACATGTCCAGGATTTTTTAAGTGTAATTTACCTTACGTTCGGTTTGCACAAAAGATTTATTAAGGTCAATAGATCAAGCTCCAAAATGTCAAATATAATACTTGGGATGTTTTTCTCCAATTAAAAGGCAGAAGTTATAATTTTGTCAAAGAAAACAATTTCAGACAAAGATTACCAGTTTTAAAATTTATAAAGATGATGTCAACATATACACATAAGTATTAATGTGGCAATCTACAACCAATTGCATAGATTAATCTATCACAAGTAAAATACTAGACTAATATCAAGATTCTGCTTAAACAGACATAAATATACCAAAAGAACAACTATCTTTGTTTCAAAAAATTCAAATCATGTAGAAAGAAACTTTTTATGACAAGCAGATTTCTTGACATCAACAACCAAACAAGCAAACTGCCAATCTGATCAAACAAAATACCTTGCATATCTTAGGGAAAATGATATTCAACGGTGAAACATGCAAATCTGACTGCAAAGCAACACTTTCTCTTCAAAATAAACTTTATTTAACACGAATTATTGTGTGCTAAACAGATTTCTTGACCTATCCACCAAAAAAACCTAATATAACTTGCAGAAGTGGCAAACTTCTTCACTCTTTAAAGGTCAAATCATCTAACATGTTTTGCCCTAATCCAGGCACATTTCTCGACTGATTAACAAAAAAAAAGTAAACTAACGAAAATAAAAAAGTGTTTTAGTTCTCAAAAGTCCAAATTTATCTAACATGATTTCATATGCAGGTCAGGTACCTTGACTCATTAACCCAAAAAACTCTTAGACAGGTTGGCGCAACGATGATACTCAAAAGTAGAGCACACAAACTATCTCAAATGCAGAAAACAATCTTCATTCTCAAATATAAAATCATCCAACAAGATTTCGCTTATACTAGAAAGATTTCTTCATAAGAAATAAACAACAAAAACTCACGCAACCTAGAAATCAAACAAAAAAGCAGCAAAAGAACTTCAATCCTAAAAGTTCAAATCATCTAACAAGATCTTTCCAACACAATTCACATTTCTAGATAACAACATTGTACAACACACTAATCTAAGCTAAAGGGCAACAAAAAAAACTCAAATCAACCTACAAGATTCCTCACGTGCTAGGCAGATTTCTTCATAACAACAAGCAAACTCTAAAAACAACAACCCAAGCCCAAAAAATGACATTCAAAGAAACAACACACAAATCTAACCATACCACAAACAGGGGACAAGCTACTAACCGCAAGAAACCAAACAACAAAAATAATGGTAAGTGGGGAAGGAGATTAGGGACTCAGGAAGAAGGGGAAAGGGGGAATCCAGCGGCCTTGTTTGTTTATTTCGGAGGGGAAAGGGGCGAAACCTAGCGTCTTCTTTGTTTATTGCCGTCATTTGTTTTTATTTTTTGATCGTCATCTTTCTTTAGCCCTACGTTTTCGCTCCATCCAAGGTGCGCCGGGCCCACCCTTCCACGTGGGGTTTCTATCCGGTTTATCGGACCCGTCCGGCGTGCTTTGTCGGTTCCTGACTTTTCTGACAAGAAAAGTAACGCTAGTCGGTTGGACGGTTTCAGTTTCCAACATCCACGTACACCCGGATAGAAAAAAAATCTTATCTTAACAAGATAGATCGCCCACTATCTTCACTTGATCAAATGATTTTAGAAGCAAGTAATTTTAGTCCATAAAAATATTAATTTTTTGAGGACTTTATATGTTTAGGATAATTAAATTACATTAAATACGAGGTGTAAAGAAATATATTTCAAACATCAAACCAACTTGCTCTTTCACTAATAATATGAACAGGCACAAACATTTGCATGTTTACTTGTGTTTGGATCTCATAAACCATATCTATTTCCTTCTATCTCGGTGAATTCTGAAATCGGTCATATTAGTTTTCAAAATTATAGTTACAAAATTGAAATCGGGGTTTGAATCGGTTTTCGAGAGAGTTACTAAATCAAATCGAATTAATCTTAATCGGTCAAGAATTAATTCAATTGAATCGGTACAAATCACTCCGATATAAAAACTTTAACTTAGTCAAAATTAGTAAGATATTAGTTATAAAATATATCATTTTATTGTCATTTTTATGTCATTTTTAACTCCCACCCTACTCTATCACCCTGTCGCCGCTCCATCCTCCCCTTGCCGCCGTTACCCCCTCAATCACTTGTTGCCGCCCTCGATCGCCTCCCCTGCCGTCATAAAAAATTGACTTAAATCGGCCGATTTACTGACTGATTTGAGTCGGAGACTAATTTACCTAATTTTTTGAAGTAAAATCGGCTAATTTTTATAACCCAATTCAAAATAAAGAAAGAAGATAAATGAGAGAATAAAAGAAGAGTGAAAACTTTCGAGGCTTAGAACGAGAAATTATAAATTACTTCAAGCTCCTATAAATGACTTAAGGAGTTAGAGAAAAAATAAGGGGGGGGGGATTGTACGCTAAAAACATGCTCTCAAAAAAGATTTGAGACACCCTATCGAAGTCCCCCATCGTGGACAGTTGGCGCCGTTGTTGCAAAGCCAAGAGCTATGACCTTGCTCGTTCAAAGCCTTGCTGGGAGATTTGCTGCACCCTACCGGCGTTGCTGCCTCGCGAAAGCCGAGGCTTGCCAAAGAGAGAAGTCTCACAGCCCCGTTGTTGTCGGCTGGTGAAGTTCAAAATTGGCCTTAGTGTTGCACTGAAGAGGAGGATGGATAGAGGAGAGATTTGCTCCACCCTACCGGCGTTGCTGCCTCGCGAAAGCCGAGGCTTGCCAAAGAGAGAAGTCCACAACCCACAGCCCCGTTGTTGTCGGCTGGTGAAGTTCAAAGTTGGCCTTAGTGTTGCACTGAAGAGGAGGATGGATAGAGGAGTTGAAGACAGGAGGAAGAAGAAGCCAACCCTCCCCGCCCCCCCGCCGCAAGAGTGCCTCAGCAAACTCCTCCATCAATATGAAACCTACTTAGCCTTTGTTTGATCCAGTACCAGGAGACTAGAAATTGCTGTGAAAGAAGTGGAAGAAAGAAGCAAAAGAAAAGAACAAGCGGTAGAGAAGAAGCAAAAGAAAGAAAGGAGCTGCAGTGAAGACAAGGAAAAGGGGAGAAATCCCCTCGCCGGAGACCCTTCTCCGGCGACCCCCAACACCACTAGCGCGAAGTTTGAAGTACCCTCGATACAAGGGAAACCGCCACCATAAAACCCTCGCTAGAGCAGCCTAGCAACAGAAAGCAGCATCAATAGACCATCTTTGGACCCTCCGTCCGCCCAACTCCAACCACCTCCGGACAGACCCTTATGTCCAATGTATCTATCTACCTGTAGAGAACAAATCCAAGCCCAGAGACACCATCGGAGAAGCTTGCCACCACCAGAAACTCGCCGCCAAAGTGAAGAGAAAGCTGCAATTCCAGACTGCAAACAGTGGTCAAATCCCCAACTTGTGGCTCCCATCGCGGCCAGCTGGAGACGTTGTCGGACCTCCCATCACTGCAAGATTGTTCAACTCATCGCCTACAATAAGCATCAACCAAGTTTTGCTACAGATGAGACCAAAGTCACCAGAAAAAGGAGCCCCAACATTGGAGAAAGTACAGCAAACAGCAAAAATGGCAACTAAGTCGCCAACTCCCGATGGACTTACCGGCCAACTGGAGCCACCTCCAGACACGAGACCACCACAGTTGCAATCATCGACAATCCGAGACTCCTCTGTTTACTCGTCGGATCACTAGAATAGTCGACCCAACTCTTGAAAAAAGTTGCCGTCGCGGAACTTTCCCGTCTACTGCTGTCACATCAATTGAGCCCCATCGACTTTCAGAAAAGTCTTAAAAAATGTTTTATGTCTTATATAACTTAAAATTAATTTAAAAGTAATATTTTTTATTAATTTATATATAATTTATTAATATCAATTGCGACCAAAAAAATTAATTAAATAATTCTCTCGTCGTACGTTATATCATCTAAATCATTTTTTCTCGACACATGTTAAATCTACATATTATAATAAAATATTAATAAACGTCTCGATTCAGAGCTAAGTGTACACACTTATGTGGTAAAAAAATATTAAAATTAATTATGCACTGATATTACTATTGGGCCTTATGGGCCCAAAAATTCTGAAAAATATTTTATATGTCTCTCTTAATCCAAAAATTAGTTTAAAAAATAAGATTTTTCATTAGTCTATATACAAGTCACCAACACCATTCACGATTAATGTAAAATTAACCCAACGACGTTCAATTTTTAGATTGCCACCAAAGTTCTCCCATCAAGCTGCTCAATAGTTTTGGATGGTTATTGACCTCCTCTAAGACATGGCCTTGCCAGATACAGTGCAACACTATCAGCCACTTAATTCTTTCTAGTAGTTTTGCCGACACTGGGAGAGTTTTTCGGCCACCCATACATCATCAACATCTTCTATTAGGTCGAAAGATTGATTTTGTACTACCCACAAGGCAATTTGTGACGGTTTCCACTGCCAAAAACACCACGGTCACATGAAAGGATGAAGAGACACGTGGTGTACGGTGATCCGCCAATCTCCTCGCACACCCATAAATTTTTTGATCTTGCATACGCCATCGGCTTGGTCCACTATTTATTCTATTCTGAACCAACTTAAAACGATCTGGTTCAGTCCATTATAACTCTAAAAATAATTTAAAATCATTCCTGACCTTGGATCAGGACGAAACTTGCTAACCCACCTTTTTTGGATGCTTTGGACATAGTGGTGGGGCAATTTTAAAGATTTTAAAACCAGGGTATTGAAGTCGAAGTTATCAAAGACAGCTAAGTTAAGAAAATTGGCAAATTTTATTATTTTGTATAAAATGTAAAATTAAAGAAGAAATAATATAATTGTGATGCCTTTGTAGGCTGAGGTAGGGATTTGAATTAAACCCTAAGAAATCACATGAAAATCTCGTCTGTTATTTCACGCTTGTAATATTTTATTTTTATCATACAATTTTTTTTAACGGCAAGGGCATCTTTGGTTCGACCAAATTCTCTTATCTAACCCGAAGCAAAATGTAATTAATGGAGCAAAAACCCAAAACCCGCACCCTAACACAACATTATCAACTCTCCAACACTCTTTGAATGGTAAATAATATTTGCTTTCGACTAGTAAAATATTCAACATGTTTTTTATTTTTACTACGTTTAAACAGAAATTACTGATAGACATGAATCGTATTATAGAATTCATATTTATATAATTATAGATAATGTTGATGGTTAAACATCATTTTTAATATAAACCTTTTCTTCGAGGAAGCTTTGAACCATGCCATTACTTAAAAGGAATAAATAATTTATAAAATTTCCGACTTTAAATTTGTGGGAGCATATCGATGACAAAAAAGAGACACTCTGTAAATGAATAAGTAACAAATTATCATAAGTCGCGGGCAGGGAGAGCATTCATCAGTATATATTAAATCAAATATTTGGTCGGCGGATTTTGTAAACAAAGGAAACAAACTACGATTAAAACCAAGTTGCACACTACTGAATTTGGTTGGCAAGTTGGTGATAGAGTTTTATTAAAATTATTTTGAAAGATAAAATCTATAATGACCAAACCACCAAACCGAATTATCCAAACTTCACTAGACAGCCTTCAACTGAATTATTCTTAAAATAAAATTGAACCAAATATAATCATAATGTTTCAGTTAATTCGATTTGGTAACCAAATAATTGAATTATGATATAAACAAATTAAAATTTTTAATTATTTTATTTAGATTATATCATTGTTTGAGGGAATGTAATTAATTAATATGTAATTTAAATGTATAAATAATATTAAATAAATACATTTTAATTATAATAATATTATAATTTGTAATAATTATTATAAAATATTAATTTTTGAATTTTTTGAAGTTCAGTTAGAACGGTTATTTTGGTTTGATTTAGTTCCAAATCAAAATATCAAAATACACATCAATTTCTTTACCGTATTTTTGAAAACTAGACCAAACTATTTTAAAACTTAACCAAATTTCTAATTTGTGTTTAATTCGATTCAATCTTCACTAAATTATACTCCCCTAGATAAAGTTGCCCCATATTCTAATGTACTTAATCAATAAAATATCCTCAACGTTATGTACTACATTAAGCATGTTGTGTAAAAAAATAATTTGATATAATTCATACAAAGAACAAATATTTTTATATAAATTTTAAAATTCACAAAAAATCCTTTTGATTTGTCCATTTTTCACAGGAATTTAACCCGATCTAAAAAATTTGATACTTAATTACAAAAAATCAATCAATATTATGACCAAACCAAAGCATACATTTTTTTTAACGAGCTATGCTCACCTTGAGTCAAAACTAAATAATTCTCTTCTTTTTTTCAAATCAAAGTTTAAAATGATTGATAACAAATCTATTTATTCAAGCACGAGTTTAGGGAATTATTTGGATGCCATGAAATAGATTTAAATAATTTGAAATTTTTAAATGATCAATCTTACTATATATATATATATATGCATAAAGTAGCAAACATTAAATATATATTATATTAAAATTAATTATAAATATTTTTAAACAGGTCACTTGTATACTTTTTTATTATAAAATATTTTATTCTTATATTTCTTGATGAGAAAAGGATAAAATTTAAGGAAATAAGTTTATACGAGATGGGGATAGGAAAAGTTTCATCTCCTAAATTATTTTAGACCAACCGGTCATGGTCATAAGAGCAATTCTGGCCTATTATGATTATGGCCTTGGCCACGGCCTCATTCAACTTAAAAGCGGAGACTATGGCCGCCTCTAACCTAATCACCTAATTTGACCAAAAGGCTGTCGGATCTAGTCACCCAGCTTGATTTAGCTAGGAGGCAACTAGATGCGGTTGCCTTTAGGCGTCCATAGCTAAATTAGCCAACTATTTTTTTAAAGAATAGATTTGGACCTTTCTTATGATTAGACGGTCTAAATTATTATTTGGGATAAGAAATTTTTCTTGTCAGGTGTAGCTAATTAGGACTCAAAATTAATATACACGTGTGAAGTAATTATATTAATTTATATTTATGCTTAATGTAATTGTCTTTAGTTTATTATTACTATATATAAACTATTAATTAACACCCTTAGATTTAGCATTAGAGTTTTTTTGCTTTCATTGTGCTCAGACTTTTTTGCGCTATGATTGATTACTCCACAATAGTTTAATGTGTTTATTAATACATACTTAATTTAAAATTTATTGTTATTATTATTATTATTTATTACTAAAAAAATTATAAATGCTAATGAATTTTAATATATTTATAACTAGTTGCATGTTTGCGTGATGCACTGAATTATATAATTTTTACCTATTTATTATCCTTATAGTTGAATATTCTCACGTGGTTTAGAATATAATAAAATTTAATTAATTTTTATAATATTTACTTGTAATATTTGATTTGCATTATAATAGCTATTTACTTATTATAATCTTATATATTTTGTCTATTTCTAAAAATCTTGATGTATTATTAATTAATTATTTTATATTTATCAAGTTTTTATTTTTAAAAATTTATTTATGAAAGAATTGATTAATTATAGGGCCTAGTTTTAGATGATATAATTTTTATATATTTATAATTGTAATATTAAAAGGGTAAAATTATAATTAAATTTAATTTTATGTGCGGGAAACCGATAAAAATATTTAGAGGATACCTAGGAGACTAAATTAAAAACACTTTAATAGGCAATAAATACTTTTATAAATAGGAAATAAAAATATATTACAAAATAGAAATTGGACACACACACGAGATTAAAAGACTTTGGTTTTATATATTATTATTATAAATATATAGGTTATATTTCTCATAATAAAATTTGCTACTTAATAATATATATCTATTCACATATTATTATTTATTATCGAGAAAAATTAATGTATGAATCTATTTAAATTAAAAAAGTTTAAAAAATAAATTATATTTAATGATGAAAATTTTTTACTTATTAAAAATAAAATTAATTTTAATATTTGTACACTACAATAGTTTTTATTGCAATTAAACAAATATTTATTATTTTATGTAAAAATAATATAATAATAATCGTTAAAATGTTTCAAATGCTCCCGCGGCTTTTTGTCTAATTTTTTTATTAAAATGAACTGTATTTTATAATTTTTATATTGTTTTTTATTTTATTTACCAAGCGACGTGGAAAACGAAACATAGTAACGAAGGAGAGCCCAAGTTCTACACAAACACACGGCGTGTACACGTGGCACGCATAAACCCAACCAGGCGAAGCTGGCACCCCCCAAAATAATCAAACCCGCCGCCGCATACTCACACGTGTCACGTCCTCCGCCATCGAATCTCCCAAAATCCGGTCCCCCTTATTATCGGACTGCCGCCTCACCTTCGACGACTTCAGAACCGAACGATATACCATCCTTCCTCGTCGACTCGCCCCCAAAGATCTCGCCTTTGTACCCCCATTTCGTCACCGATTCGGAGGCTTCATCGTCCATTGTGTTGTGCAGTTCCTGGGCTCGCCATTGGTACGCTCATCTCCTTCCCTCGTTGTTTGTATCGTTCTGAATTAGGGTTCTTTTGCCGAGACGTGGGATGTAGCTCTTTTTGGTGGTTTTGAGGATTGTTGGATTGTCATGGACGAAAA
Organism: Piper betle; assembly: GCA_033002965.1. Taxonomy (NCBI): domain Eukaryota; kingdom Viridiplantae; phylum Streptophyta; class Magnoliopsida; order Piperales; family Piperaceae; genus Piper; species Piper betle. The sequence goes on from JAURVB010014956.1 coordinate 66,709, forward strand.
AACTAGCTTCCTTTAGTAACTTTTGGTCAATCGTTTAGAGCGTTGTGAATGGGTGTCGTGTTTGTCGTTCGATTTTTTCTTTTAATGCGAAAAAGGTTGCTTCTTCCGTCGTCTCCGCATTGTTTCGAGTACTTATTGACGTTGTCATCGATCATCTTTTGATTTCGTGTTTTTTTGGTGATGTTCTGATGATTTGTAATGGTCGAATGTTTGATCTGAGCATTTGCTGTTTTTTCATGTTTGTTGCGGCGTGGTCGAGGTGGCGAGTGAGTCTTTTGGATAGAGAATGTAGGAATATGTTGACGCGATTTGGAAATATTGCCTCGTTGTTGATAAATCAGTTTATTTCTTCGATACAAAGCTTCATTGTGCAGCGCAGTTTCCGAGCTCTCGCGCGTCTCCTTACCTTGTCATAGATTTGCTCATGGATAAGGGTTTTTCATCACAATTGTAGCGTATTTGGTTGCTTTGATAATCATTAGGTTTTTTATGCTAAAAAGTAAGTTTCTTTGTTCGTTTTCATCAATGTTTGTGTGGTGTGGTCGAGGAGTATGAGTACACAGAATTTGGGAATCTTACACTGTTATGCTTTGTCGCGATTTTGGAATTTTTCGGGTTTTGCTGTGTTGTTGATTAGGCGCTTTCTTCCTTGGCTTGTGTGGAGACCAAAGCTTTTTATGGATGGTTGATTGTTTTTTACCTGTGGATTTGCGTTGCAGCTGAATCTCTTATTGCGTTCTGGTCTATCTCATTTGAGAGGTTCTGCATCTTCTGCTCCTGTTATTGCAATTTCGGAATGTTTCTGAGACTTGTGTGTTGACAAGTGTGCCATTTTTCAGAACTGCTGTTGATCGTCTTATTTATGATATATGACCTGGGAGGGGTTTCCTTTGCCGGCCATTGCCTTCTGCATTCCAAGGAAGTTGTGGCACGAAATCCGGCCTTTCTCTCTCGGAAAGCTACTTTCTTTTCTGAAAAACATGGCTTCCAACGGCCAGACTTCTCTGATTCTTACTTCAGCCACCACAGGTGGTATCAATGCCCTTCTCTCCTTTCGGGTCCTCAAGAGCCTGCTGACCCTGCTCAATGCCGTCTTGATTCTTCTTCTGTTCCCTTTCCGGATGCGTTGGCGAAATGGTGCATCGGTTGATCAGAAGCTCCTTAAGGAGGAGATGTTGGATATCGGCAGCAGTCACCAGCGAAAGGCAGGCCCAGTGGTTCTTCGGGTGTCCGCTGGCATTGTCTCCAGGAAGAACAATCCTACATTGGACAAGCAGTTGATTGGACCTGGAGGGCAGGGAGTCCCAACTAGGAGAGCACTCGCTATTAGACGGGTGATGATGGATGGTGGTGGTAGCTCCATAAGGAAGTACTTTTTGTTTTCTACTTCCCGTGGGTATACATTGTTCACCCAGTCATGGAGCCCCGTCTCTGTTCGGGTCAGGTAAGCTGTTTTAAATTCATCTCTGCTCCGTTTTTTCCTATGTTAAATATTCTATTTCGTGTGGTGGTATTTATGGTTTTAGAGTGGGTTGTAGTTGTTTAGTCGGCCTACTTTACCCGCCCTGATTGAAAGAGCAAAGTAGGCTAGTTATGATTATTACTTTACACCTTATTTGCTCGCTCTTTTGTTGCCGTTTGTTAAGTTAAATTATTTTGGTAATAGACTTAAACCTGGAAGAATTTTAACAACTCAATCAATTTGAACGCTATTGTTGTGTTTTGGCATTTATATGTGATGCTGTCAGTTCGACGTTTGAGTGAGGCTTTTCTTTTCTATCACCTCCCATTTGCTATGTTTGGATGGGGTAAATAAATGTATTTTTAGTATGTTGAGTTGTGTGATTTCTAGTTTTCAGACAGCTTTCCATCTGACTTTGTAGACATTGCGAATATTTTGCTTTCTGAATTTCTCAGGACAGCAGTGAGGAAAGATCCAAAGCATGCTGCTGCTTCTAGTCATATAGGAGGTAATGGCAAATTGATATACATGACCATTGCACCTCGTGTTTGGCCATTCTGGTAGTTTGGCTTTCTGTCATCAGACAAATTAGTGCTAAGATGAGCTGATCTATAAGAATGAAGATTCAGGGCAGCTTCTTTGGGATTTGAATGCGATATTAGGTTTAAATTTCCATGCAAGTATGATCTAGCCAATGTTTTGAACTCTTTCCGAGGAAAGGTTTTACTAGGCTTGACACTATACGTGTGTTTCTATATTTGTCCTTCCAAGTAGCCACCACTTTTTGCACCTGTGTTCCTTTTTGGTTTTTGTTTAAATGTATTTTTTTATATAAAAAATTCTTTTTGGAGTATGCTACTTTACAAAAATATGTGTTCTTCTTGTACTGGTTTTGCTGTAATAAATGAGCCAGTTCAACTAAGTGTGGGGTTTCTTGACGGTGTCCTAATGCAAAAATCATTCTTTTGCAGGGGAATTATCATTCTTTTGCATGGCCTCAATGAGCACAGGCATGTTGCTGAATATGTCTAAGTTTGTTTCTGTTCCTTGCTGTTATGATGCTTAAGCTAACCACAGCTATCCTATTTGCAGTGGTCGATATGATACCTTTGCGAAGCAATTAAATGCTGTCGGCTTTAAGGTCTATGCCATGGACTGGATTGGTAAGTTATTTGGCGAATATGCATGAAGATATCCATCCACCTTGAGCATGATTACTCATTTGGTCTCACAGTTTCTCTATATTTTTCTTATATTTCAGGGTTGATTTTTTTTATTGAAATAACTCTGTAACTTTAATGTTTAATAGGTGGTCGCTATTTTGCTTTTCGTGGGCACGTTGTAGTGTTTTTTCAATTGTTTTGAATAGGATAATTTTTACTTCAGTTTGGTTGAGGATGACTTTGAATTTTTCCTCACATGTGGATATCTGAACTTCCATGCTATTGGTTGTACAGTATTTTTTGTTGCATACTTAATTTTATATTTCTTGGATAGCCATCACATACTGTTTGATAGATAAACGTATTTCAGGTCATGGTGGCAGTGATGGTTTGCATGCTTATGTACATTCCCTTGATGATGCAGTGGAGGACACAGTATGTACTCTAAGCAGCCTTTAGCCTTTATGAACACGAAACTTTTACACATGTTGTTTATTGTTTGTGTTTTCATTTCTTGTAGAAAGAGTTTCTTTATAAGGTCGTAGCAGATAATCCTGAATTTCCATGTTTTTTCTATGGACATTCAACTGGTGCGGCCATTGTCCTGAAGGTGAGTACATAGATTCTAAATGTTTTCAACTAGAATTTGGTAATGAAAATGACCTACGTTCTGAACCATGTATTGCCTGCTACGTGAAGGTGGTTTTGGATCCGAAGGCCATTGATCTTGTGGCTGGCATTGTCTTGACCTCACCTGTGATTAGGGTTGAACCTGGCCACCCTGTCTTGGCAGTAAGTGTTGTTATTCTTTATTTAATCTGTTCTTTAGATTCTCTGAATGGAATTGGTATTTATGTACAAGTTCTCTTTGAAGCTGTTGGCTCCTGTTCTATCTTCGTTACTACCCAAGTATCAATTTGACAGCGCAAATAAGCCAGAGTCGATAGTCTCTCGTGATCCAGAGGCTTTAATAGAAAAATATGCAGACCCCCTTGTTTTCACAGGTTCAATCCGTGTGAGGACAGCTGCAGAGATCCTTCGTATTTGCAATTGCTTGCAACAAAATCTAAGGTTGATAACTACTCCATTTCTGGTTCTTCACGGAACGGCTGATACTTTAACTGAGCCGGAAGGTTCACAGAAGCTTTATGAGGAAGCCTCATCGGCTGACAAGTCGATCAAACTGTATGATGGACTATTACATGATCTGCTGTTTGAACCTGAAAAGAAAGCCATAGAGAAAGACATCATTGATTGGCTAAGCTCTAAGTTGGAAACCTAGTTCTAATGCCAATTGGCAAGATTCTTAATATGGGCTTTAAGATGGGAACACTCTTTCCCCTGCCAACTGGAAAGAGGCTTAATATATTCTCCAAGCTGGAAACAGAGTTTCAATTGCAATTGGAATGAGTCCTAATTTAGGTAGAAGAACATGCTCCCCCGTACATGGGAATCGGGACGACCATTCTAAATGCGTGGTGCAATAAAAAACAGAGGGATGGAATCATATCTAGTTGGCTTTCCAGGAGTAAAATGCTTGGGATTAAACCGGGGTTTTTTCTAGTCTGGTGGGAACTAAGGATATATTGTACGTCTGTATCAATTATCATCGCCAGATGTACATGTATATATACAATGTCTTCCGAAATTAATCTCTCCACATATGTGACTCTTTCCAAGTACAATGACTGACTGTAGCGTACATTGTCGTTGCCAATCGTGATGGAATCACCACATTTTCTTTTGATAATTTATATGGATTTAGAAAAAGAAAGTTGTAGTTTTAAAATTCTTGAATCATAAGTTATGGATCGGCCAAATTATTGGTTTGTTCATGTTCCATATATTTTGGAAAAAAAGGTAAGCTTTTGGTGGAATTGATGCATGTGTACTCGCCTAGGATGATCATTCGTGTCATGGTCGGCCCGAGCGTCAACGTTAGGTAGGAGTTAGGACGCGAAGTGATGAGTGAATAACTTTTTTTTCAAGCATAAAATGTGTTCAAAACTCGCCCCTCTTTTCCGCTTTAATTTGTTCAGGTAATTACCGAAAATGAATGACCGTAGCAAGCTGTAAGCACGACGAGCATTTATGCGAAATTAACACATGAAAAAAAGTAATAGATACGTAATTATTATATTAAAAATTTGAAAACCAAATGTGTAGCAGGAGACCTTCTTGTTCATAGGAATGCAATACAAGGTAAAAAGGTCAGCACAGAAAAACTCAGATCTGTTTCTTCTAATTCACGAGCTCAACTATACTCATGCATGCGTATGGTAGTTGTGTCATATACCTAAAAGGCGCCATGTGTGTATGTCCTCTTTTTTGTCACGAGCACGAATGACAAGCGGTGCCCATGGCCTCAACTACCAACTTATAATCGAGTGTAGTTATACAAGTGTAACTCACTTTCGCAGGCAGCTTACATATACATTTGAAGGCAGGTTGGTGACATTGACATCATAATTTTGTCTTACGAAATCCAATCGCCACGTGTGCATCATACGGATCTACGATCATCTTGTATGATAATAAAAAATAAGCAATCTTTGACCACAGATTGTAGCTTTTCTTTAAAGAAAATGAGTGCCATATATACTTGTCTCCCTAGCATTGGTCTAGTGCAAAGAAAGATCTACCTGATTGTACTATATATTTAAACTGGTCTTGGCCCGGGAAAACCTGCTGTTATGCATATTTACCCACTCAATATAATTAATTAGTGTACAAATACATTATTAATAATTCTGGGTCTGGGTGCTTTCTTACGTCTGCAATATCCCTTAAAAATGATCAAATCCGAGCTTCCCAATCATGGCATTACAAGTAGATGGCTGGAGAAACATGACCAACTATACGTCAAGGAGATCCTTTCACATTTCCTACATTATATATACTTTTCTTTTCTGTCACATATAAAATAAAAAAGCTATTCGTTTTTATACCTTACATTGTCTGAGACGTGTACTATTAAGATGTAAGCATATATATGCATGATTTATGTGCCCGCTAGATACAGAGAATGCGTGTACTAGGACTGTTGGGATGAAGTCGACATGCTGCTAAGCTGCTGGAGTTTCATCCTACTACTCCAAGATTACAAACACAAGAAAGCTTGTATTTTATATGTGAGACATCGAAAAATATATATCATGATAACCAAGAAGCTAAAAGTTGTAATCAATTCATATGAACATGTATGTCATGGCGGCACCTATCTCTCTATCTTATCCTTGACTACTCCATAACGAGGTTACAGGCTTACAGCTATGAAAAGGAAATTATATTATTCTGAAAAAAGTTGAGATGAGATGCAAATCTTGTAGAAGAAATGAAAGCTCAACACGTATGTCTAATCAAGATTGGCTAGCTAAGGTCATTGATTGACTTGAAAGGATTTGATCACGCACACACAAAATTAGTTTATTATTATCTCATGTTAGAATAAGATAAAGTCGGCATTATTTAAGTGGTTGAATAGTTGCTCATTTTTTGTAAGAATATATAGAGGTGAGGACTAAATAAATATTTATGTTGGTCTATAATAAGTTTCTCATTGTCATTTTCCATAAATAAAGTATATATCTATAGTACTTGTTTTGACATTTCAATGAAGAAACCGTAAAAAATAAATTACGTCATTAATTAACACAATATAATCTGTACTTCAACACATGCAAATTAAGCATGTCGTTGCCACATATACGTGGCTCATTGCACACGTTACAAGTGTAGGTGAGATTAATTATATGAGATATGCACTAAGCAGTGTGCTGGTGCAGAATAAAGGAGGCATATATATATTTGGGCACTTAATTAATTGCTCCCAAGAATTAGTAGTCATAAGCAAGCAGCTGCCTAATTAAGTTTAGTGGTTTAGTTATCTCCAAGACCCACACAGAGTTGTTAATTGTAATCCCAATCACCCTTTTGAAGCTTTTCTTTAAACAAATGTGCAATATTTGGCTGAGCAGATCTACATGATCAGGGCTAGAAGTTGTCCTCTGGAAAGATGGCAATGTTTGGCCAAGTCTTGGGGAGAAACTAATAATTATCCATCCATAATATATACTTAATTAATATGGCCGTCAAACACATTAAAAGGCAAGGCAGGTAAAATTGTTTACACATCTATTGTTATCATCACGTATTACCAATCTGCATACACTTGGACATTCACTAATAAACCACGAATTAGTTAATAATGACCTCTCTCAATATAAGCTTCAAATCTTGCCAACTTTCAGCTCCGTAAGCAATACTTCATTCAACATAAATATAAACTCAAAGTTACACATGGTTAATTAATATTATGCTTTTGTACTATCAAATCGTGCTTCTCCTAACCTCTCTAAATTAATTTGATCATTAATTTCCACAAACTCACCTAATGAGGAATTTGGGTTTGCCCAATAGATGAACTGATCTCTGTGTACAACGTGCATAATTATGGGACCTGGTCCCGGAACCTTTTTGCCAACCACACAACGAAAGAAATCAACATTTGCATAGTGGTTCTAAATCATATTGTACCACCCAACATGACAATGTGCACCACATCTGAATGATGTTACTATTTGTACCATGTTCTAATTTGTGTCCCACACACCAGCCGCGTTCACTTGCCCTATGATTGTCCAATGGGTAGAAGTTGTGGAATAAATCTTACACAGGATTGAACTTCGACATGCAGACCCAAGAGAAGTCGGCACCCATTGGCCAAATACTATTTGTCCATATTGCAATGAATCCCGTGGATCATCCTCATGGAGGAGGTGAGGGGCGCACAAAAGGACCAATGAACATCAGGTTCAATTATTCATGGATCAATGGCTGTCGCCCACATAGTTACGAGAGGCGCCATTGGTGAACAAGCTTTATTATGTGTCTGCATATCAGCATTTGTCGGAGCTTGTTGACTTACAAAACTATATATACAATCTTTAGGCCAGTCTATCTGCCCCTACTTTAAAACTCAGACAAGCACTTTGGGTATTAATCTGATATCCCTCTCCTTCTTGGAGCCTTTCTTACCCACTTAATAATATCACATCTTCTTTGTTTGGCTCTTTTGATCTTCTTTGTCGATTTCTTCGACTCTTTTCCTCGATAAAAATCAGTTTCAATTGGCCTGATCAATTACCATCTACACCTAGAGCTAATCCATGCAAGTGAAGGGAGAGGTAATTAAGTTTACCAACCATGTTCTTAATTTTTATCTCTCATTCAACCTTCATAAATATGATGACATGCCTGAACGAAACTAGCTATATCATGTATTTTTGAAGGTTATGTGGCCAAAACTGGTTGCTTGCAAGCTTATGAGGAAGTCCAGTACCGGCAGCTTTGTCGACAACGTCCCCATGGCCGCGGAGACCTTCACCGACGACAATATTGTTCTTTCTTTTGGGAAATGTTCGCAGTTAGATGATGAAAAGGACACACTCAAATACAAGTAAGCATTGGTTATATATGATGATCAATTCGGTTTTAAGTTCATGTAGTATTCATCTTTGTTTAAAAAAATTGTTTTGAAATGAGTTGATCAACCTCTCAGCTTTGATCAGGTTGTTTGTTAGCACATGGAATGTGGGGGGTCTCTGCAATAGACGAAGTGAATTTGGAAGACTGGTTGGACACATCCAATAACCCTTGTGACATCTACGTTTTGGGGTAATTACATGAAGCCACCTTCGCCAAACAGCTAGCTCTTCCTTAGAAGGTTAAAATGGATTAATTGGTGGTCTTAATGATGAACAGATTCCAAGAGATTGTACCATTGAACTTGCAAAACGTACTCGGAGCTAGCAAGAGTAGGATTACCACAAAGTGGAATTCTCTTGTTCGAGCTGCTCTAAACAAAGGCCAGCCCACAAAAAATGAAGAGGCAGCTAAAGTTGTAGATGATCAGACCAATTCAAAGATCTTCCCAGTTGACGATCAAGACAAGTTCCATGAGAAATACAAGTGTGTTGTTAGCAAGCAAATGGTAGGATTATTCATCACCGTTTGGATTAGAGAGGGCCTAAGGCCATTCATTCGGCAACCAAGTGTGTCATGTGTTGGTTGTGGTGCCATGGGCTGTCTAGGAAACAAGGTATACCTTCCGCGAACATTATATATGTATGGACATCTATGACATGCCATGTTTTCTTATTCAGAAATTTGATCTATTGCTTTGATGCAGGGCTCTGTGTCTGTCCGATTTTTCTTGCACGAGACTAGCTTTTGCTTTGTTTGCTGCCATTTATCGTCTGGAGGGAAACGAGGGGACGAGGTGCATAGAAATTCAGATGCTGCAGAAATAGTTTCAAGGACACGTTTCCCATGCAGTTCTTCAACAAGCGTATCCATTAAAATTTTAGACAATGAGTAAGTTCTTGAAAGAATGCAGCTTGTGGGTTTTCTATGAATCTTTAATCAGGACATAACAACATTGGAAATTAAGAGGTGATGATAATTTGTAGAACTAATTTCTTGCAGCCGTATCGTTTGGCTTGGAGACTTAAATTATAGGCTATCAACTCCAGAATCCACCACCAGGTCTCTTATACATCAAAAGGATTGGACTACTTTGCTAGAAAATGATCAGGTAAACTTATAAAGCATTTCCTAAAAGGACTTAATGCTAGCTTGTTAAATTTATATGTTTGTTTCATGTTGTTAATTCATGAAATATTTGTGTAGCTCAAAGCCGAACTAGCCGAAGGTCGAATATTCGAAAGTTGGAGGGAAGGTGACATAAACTTCGCCCCAACATACAAGTACTACATCGACTCAGACAAATATTATGGTTGTGACGATGACTCTGATCAAGCTAAGATCAAAGCAAAGAAGAAGCGTGCCCCTGCATGGTAAGTTCTTAATATGTTTCCATTCAATTAATTTCACAAATTAAAACCATAATTAGCTGTGCATATAATATTGGAGAACCTAACTTAATTTGAGATATATATTGAAGGGTTTTTGGGTGTTAATTAGGTGTGATCGTATACTTTGGTATGGGAAGGGATTGAGCCAGAAGGTGTATAGCAGAGGTGAAGCAAGTATCTCAGACCATAAGCCTGTGAAGGCCATTTTCACGGTAGAAGTTGAGGAGTTCAAATATGCAAAGGCATTGGAGAAATTGTTTAATTCGGCAAGGTTTGAAGCTCTTAAAAGCATTCATGACTGCGAAATCTGTACCACTTGCGATCTCAAGCAGCAAAAAGAGATGAGAAAAAGCTATACTCGCTAAAAGAAAAATGATTGAATGGTGATGGTATGAAAATATATTCAACAATGAGCGTTCATAAGACAAGATCTACGATGTATGAGATCGTGAGATAATATTTTTTCTTTTTTCGAAGTGACGAGAAAATGTTAAACATGGACATTTCTCAAGCTCTAGTGACGGTGTTAATGGGCTGGGCAGAGGAGGCCCATCTCAATTCAATTTGCCCTCGTTTGTTCTCTTCTCTTTGGCCAAATTTGGATTTTGAACCTCACTTGTCATTTTTTAATGTTTTTGTGTGTATCAGGCTTAATCATTGGAAGCTCATCAAGTCTAAAACAACCTAAAATTTCAACCTCTAATAACCTCTATATATATACTTCTCAATTGATTATTTTCTATTTCAGTCATAAAAACACTTGGGCACTCTCAAAAAAAAAAAGATAAAGATAATAGAAATAAATAAACATAAAATAAAAAAACACTCTGGCAAGATGAGCAGAGAAGCATAGGAAGTTAAAATAAATCCCCTACAAGTTTGTTTGATTATTATGAAATAAATATGAAATAAATATAAATACTATGCAATTTTTAAATGATCAACCTATATAATTTTTTTAAAATGATATATGATATTTTATATTAAAATTAATCATGATTATAATTAAATAGGTCGCCCATGTATTCTCAGTAAAAACAAATCCCCTTTTATTTTATCTCTTGAGATGAGAAAAAAGAGAACAAATCAATCAGACAGAGGAGAACACGTAAATGAGCCACTTAAAAATAAGATAGCCTTGCCTATTTTGCATGCTGCTGCGAGCCATAAGATTAGCAGACTACAGAACAATACCAGCCACTCAACGCAAAAGTTGATCCAGTTTTGACATTTTATAAGTAATGGAATGACGGGCAAATGACTGCCAAAATGCATAATTACAAAGGACTCAGATTAATTCAGGACAATGCGTGGTTTTACTCGGCTTGACCTCCGAACTGCCCTGGTATGGTGGCCGTTGGGTTGCGAGTCTGCGAATGCTTCACTTTGGGTTGCATCTACTTCAATCTCGCAGCGCCTCTTCCTTTTTGGGAGGACAGGGCCGTTGGAGTCCGCTGTCCCTAGAGTCTGAATAGCTTCTGCTGCTTCGAAGTGCAAATTCGAACAATCCCATTGCATTCCACAGCCTGGGCACACTCTTTCCACCTTAAGATTCAATAAGGGAACACTCATTTGACACAATAACACAAATTGAAAATACGGACATAACAGAAACTCTGCTTACTTTCTTCTGGGCAAATTTTTGCTTCAGACAATAGTCGTGAATTCTGATTGTGCAATTTTCATTGCTACAAATGCTGGCCTGGTAACAAGAGAGAACTTTCAATCAGAATATCTGAGAACATGGTTTTCTACGTCTATTATCAAGATAACAATGACGTCAATATGTTTAATTCTTGGCAGTCAAACTGCCTACTAAAGAAATAAATTCATGCTTTCTTTTTGAAGGAAAGCATTAACTTAGGCCAAACCTTGGAAAAAATTGCTCCATATTTTATGAAAAAGAGAAATGAAAACTGAATGAGAAATGAACAAGATGATGGAATCATCAAAAGAAGCCCTTGAAACTATGGATGCACATTTCCAGATGAAAGCTACTAAAGGCACTAAATAAATAAGCTACACACCTTGACTCCGGCTTCATTACAAATTTCACACTTGGGTATGTTGTTCGCATGAAACCAACTCCTAAGATCAAGAAAAGATCGCACACCAAGACCAAGGGTTCCATCTAAAGGAGAGGAAAGCCATTTGTCATGAATGAGATCCTGAACTGTTTTTTCCCTTTGAGACATAGTAAAGTTCCTTAGTGCTGGTGGAAGTTGGGAACAACTACCTTGAGATCCTGATTCAACCTGACCCAAACAATAATAACCCTCTTAATGAAAGTAATACACCACAAGACAACAGTGTCATGATTCCATACAAAAACACAAACTGCAGAAATAATTTTACCACTTCAAAGAACATATATTTGAATACCATTTCAGTCCACAGCCATCTCATTAATAATATTTGTAAAACAGATACATGAGCACCTTGCACCACCCAAATTCTTAATCTTTCTCAGTCTACCAACTCATTCCAATATTTGATCAGATTTTTTAAGCTACAAGAGATATAGCAATATGCACTTATCTATCAAATCCTATATTGTGAATGTACTGAAGCACAAATTGGAGTTAAATACACCAAACACATGCCTGCATCTCAAAACGAACATTCAGACCCTCAGTACTGGAAATGGTTCCAAATGCAGAAGCATCTTGCAGAATTAAATCAACCTGCAGAAAAATCCATTTAATGTTAGAAAAAATAAATACAAAAAATTTAATTCATTGAAGATTCAGCAAGGTCAACATCATCCAGAAATTCTCCAGTATTATAGCCTCCAACACTTCTTGTAAAAAAATAAGTCATGCGACATATTTGAAAAATAGTTCCATGAACTGCAGGTTGACGGTGCAAATACTTAATGGTATTTATATCAATAGTTCCTCCTATCGAAATTTGGAACCCAATATGCAAATCCATGGTCAACAGGCCTAAGACGCATAAGGAGAGCCATTTAAATTTCTTGCTTCTGATTAAAACAAAGTAGAGACTACGACTTCTAATTTATTACATTACTTATCTTATGTAATCAATATATCAATCTCTCCATCCTCTCCCGTTTAAGTGAAATAAAATGTAAATTGAAATCAGACAAAGATATACTGGGAAAACAGCTACATTGTAACAAGGAATTTCGTTGTACTACTTACAATAGCTTTGTACAGTGCAATTTGAGTTGCTGAATACTTTGTTCCAAGTTTGGACTGGTCATCAGCAACGTTGTTCACCAGGCCATAATGGACAAGGCCATCATATTGATTTCTGCAGCCTCTCAACTCCAATTGCACATAAGCGAGCTCCTTATTGATTTTAAGGAGATACTCATTAAACAACTGTTGATGGCTGCCTGCTAAATAATCAGATACAGAAAGTTTATGTTAAAGACCGATCAAAAACTTGAATTCAGAGATTACCTCTACATAAAACATGTAAATTAACATTTTTTGCAAAAAACTATACAATATCTGATTGCTTCTAAATACCCTCTAATTCAAAACTGATAAAAAAATTGCAACGCTCTGAAAGAGAAGATTTATTTCCAATTTTTATACCTATAAAACAAGTAAAGTTAAAGCAAGACAAGTAACATAATGTTGACTCCGCATTAAACATATAAATTAACATTTAAAATCCTCTGACAGGAAAGAACTTCTCCAACCTTTACACATCTGAAGCAGGTAAAATTAAAACAAGACTAGAAATATAAAGTGAACTCCACATAAAACATATAAAATATTCAACTTCTTATAAATCTATTTTTAAACCAAAATTGGAAAAAAAATGCAATCCCCTACACTTCTCCAAATTTTACACCTACTGAACTTCTCTAATTTTTACACCTATGAGGCAGATAATGTTAAAACAAGAATGGTAATATTATGTGTCCTTTTTCAAATTTACGAGCACTAGTACATAGAATGCAGCCAAACACGCACAAAGCACACCTAAACTCGACAACAAGGAATATTTGTATCAAACAGCAATTCATAATGGGCAAAAAAAAATTGAAATTCTCTGAACTTCTCATTAGCCAATACACTAGAGCAGGGTTATAAATAGACCTAGAACATGATATAACAAAACACCTGGATTTTTGCCGGTAAGGCTGGTAAAGAGCGAATGAAAGTCTGTTTCCAGCAGCGGACCACGAGACAAGAGCGCCTGTATGAGAGTATGATGCTTCCAGTCCAACGCTCCCATCCCTCAACGCCTGCTCCTTATGCAAACTCAACCCTAACAAAATACCGGCACGCGCACCGAATCGGCGATCCCAAGTACGATTGCCTCCTGATACGAACAAATCCAACGTTTCTTATTCTTCCTCTTCTTCTTTACTCAAACCAACAATTTGAACTCAGGTTTGAAGGATCGATGACCAATAAAGCGATGTTCTTGCGCCCACCAGGAATATCCCGCCAGTAAGAAGTAAAATGGCGGGAGTGAGGGCTATGTATAATATACATATATGATATATATTTATATATAGATAAAGAAAATTTACAGTGTTTAATTTATTACTTGCAATTTAAAGATACTTTTATAAATAGACAATAGCCTCTAATAAATTTTAATTTTATAAATAAATTTTTGTTGAATAATAAATTATATTATTATAATATAATATATTTGTTATAAATTATGATCAATTTTAATTTTAAAAATATAAATTAATTGAAATAAGATATATTATAATATATTATTTTTTTATTTTTATTATATTTTAATCGGTCAAAATTCTTACTTTTAATTATATATATTGAATTCTTTTTATTAATAAAAATAAATTTATATATAATATTAATAATTAATAAATGTATTTTTATAATAATTTAATTGTTCCATAAATTGAGATTTTACACCCCCTTCTTTTTCTTTTTAGTAAAGAGTAATTACTGGCAAAATAAACCTGTATTCATTTTGGGTGATTAAATATAGTTGTCACCTAACTTAGTGTCAACAGTGAAAGGTGTGTTTTTTTTCTCTTAAGATATAAATTTAGTTTCAATTTTGCTAACTATTTTTAAACAAAAATAAAAACTTGCTAAATTTCAAAAATACTTTTTAATTTGGACCCAAAAATAATTAAATTATTATTATATAACAAATATCTTTAAATAGTAAATATTACTATAGATTATATCCGTGAATCCAACAAGAAAAATGTATCTTTCTTACAATTTTCTCTCCCACTTATGGATTTCTATATATTGTCCCCCTGAACTAGAAAAAAAAATCATCTTTAAAACTAAACACATAAAAATAAAAAACCATGAACTTAATCCTTGGGTGAGCAATTTCAAAGCAATTTACATTGAGAAAGAAAATCATAAAACAAATAATTTATTTGACCATATAATTAGATGTTGTAGAAAATATCACTCAATTCGATTATTTCAATAGGATCCAATTTGGTTCGATTCCTAACTAAAATATAAAGGATCTTTTAAAAAATCCATTGACTTTCTAAAAATCAAATCAAATTAAATTCAAAATCACGGTTCAATTTGGATCAATTTAGGGTTTCCAAAAGAATGCTTTGTTAGGATAGAGGCAAGCTTTGCCCATGTTTCTCCTTTTTGGCTGTCCCCATATGCAGTATACATAGTCGAATTTTATTTTAAAAAAATTATTTGAACAAAACTTTCTTTATAATTGTCATTGACTAAATATTATTAAATAAGCCCCGTCAATTTTTTATTATTTATAATAAAAAAATTAGGACAATATGTTAAAAATTGTATATAAAATTTTTTTATTGTAACTAATCACCGTCTTATCTTGCATAGATTATACACGTAAAAACATAAAGGATTATGTACTACTAATGTCATGAAAACCATTATAAAGGCCCATGAATAGAAAAAGGCCCATGAGTGGAAAGGAAAGCTAGACTTTGGTACCAAGCCGAGTATCTCTCTGCCGTGGCCTGGGGAACATCTGTATTTATATATAATGCATTTATCAGATGTGAGTATAGATATTAGAACATATATAATTGTTAGTTCAATTCACCATGTAGAGCCGAAATTATAAGAGTGTATATATATATAAAACTGTATGTGTACCCACCAGCAAGAAGCAAGAGGTGTTACCAACCATAATACGTACGAAGTGGGTAAAGATGCTTTTTAATTTCTATCAAGTGATCAATCAATTGGGACTAATGAAACAATAAGAGTCCACAAAAACAATAAAAATTCCAGCTGTTGCAGCAAATATACTCAAATATTCTCGTGCATTATTAGTGTACAAATCATAGGCCTTATCCTAATCTGTGCTTGAACTTGAATGACTGGGTGGGTCATCCCCAAATTACCGACCTTTATTGAAGTTAATACTGTTTGTTCATCGCAGCTTTTAGTTTATAGTTAATACTGTTCTTGATGCATACATTACACAAAATGTTCTGTCATATCAGCTGGAGATTTTTGCAATTTGCAATAATCTCCTACCTACCCTGTTTTCTTACATCTTTTCCAAAGCTCCTTGGCATATTTCTGCAACAGACATCCCGTATATTAGATTATTTATTTTGTCCATTCAAAGCAGCTTCTGTAGCTGGAGATTCTGTACTGCTCATATTCAACTATCTTGTTTTTTCCTCTCCCAAAGTTTAGGTGAATGACACATGAATTTCAACCTGGACGCGAAGGAGAAGGCGAAAACTGAAACAAAGGGTACATTGCACTCCACTAAGATTCTACGAGGCACGCATATCCATACCAGGAGCCATTTTCATGGCCAGTTCAAACCACGTACTTTCGTTACTTGGATGACTCCCAAGTCAGCAGACTCAACAGTACTGAGCAACAACAAGAAATTAATAAACTCAACTCATTACAAACTCCCTCGTTTCTCTGGTTCTTAAGCCGACAAAAAAATGGTTTTAATTGAAGTTTAATTTTAAAAAATTTTAAAATTAGATTCTTTAAATTTAAAATTTTAGATAATCGGATAGCTTTACTTAAAGAAAATCGAGGTGTTGAGATTTTGGTCAATTCCAATTTGGCTCGATAATTTTTAACTAGTTGAGTTTTTTAACGTAGCATCTTTTATTTAAAAAATAATTACAAAGTTTTGAATGTATTACATTCTGATACCTGCCACTTGGCCTTTTCTTCTAATTTTATAGTTTTTTATAAATATTATATGAATATCTATAGATATTTATAAACAAAAAAAAAGAGAGCGTATTTATGTATAGGTAAATAACCAATGCAACCACAAATAAAGCTGGCAGCCATTTTTTTATTTTTAATTTGTTGTTTTTTTTGGTATGCAGTTCTTTTATTACCGGGTCCCACAATCCGGCGGCTGAACTGACCGTAATCAAAGGCTAGGTAGATAGGTAAAGGGTCACATCTAGATTCTTAATGTGGGCCCATTGAGAACCACAATCTCTCTTGCCTTGATTCTCTTCCCACGTGCGAAACAAAAAGTCACTCTAATTTTTATTTAAAATTTTTTTTTCTGAACAACAAAGAGGCACTATAATTTTTTTTAATTTTTTTCTTAACCACTAAAAAAGGCACTATAATTGCTCATTACCTTTAGTCTTTCTATTGCATTTGACAGTCTGGCGCATAGCGGCCCAGGCCCACCATAGCACCGACTCCCCCATTTTTAGCACCCGGGCCCATGTTGTCAGGGCCCAAATTCACAGACGACGGTGCTGACATTTCCGGCCGATTGGGGGCACATTCGGACTCGGGTTTGAAATATTAGGGCTTTTTATTTATTTGTTAAAATTTTTATATTAATACGGACTCATCCATGTAGGTTTAGTAGTATGAGTATGATACAATTTTGATTTGGCTTGTTGATTCCTTTTATCTCCGACCTAATTTATTTAATTTTCAAGGTCAAAAAAGATACTAATGAATATTTTGGGCAACTAAGTTATGCTGGCTAAAAAATTATTTTTAAAACTCAACCTAAATCACACTTAATTGGAAAATATTTTAAAAAAATTTCATCCTGTGATAACTTTGACAATTTCTCTCAATCACTCATAATTAATTACGAATTCTTTTTTATATAAAAAGCTTATATATATATATTTAAAAAATACTAAAATTATGTTTCTCTAGGTCATTCGATCCCACCATATCCGACCCCTACTCCCTTTCTCCCAGATTCCAAAGCCCAACAACCGTTGGGCCCACCAACTTTCGCCTTTGGGCAGTCGAACTCCCTATCATTTATTTTATTACAATCAAAGACGTGCATGTTTCTTAATTTCCGAAAAAGCGCCTCGCTCCGTCGTGTTCTTGCTTGCCTGCTTCGGTCCTTGTCTGGTGCACAATTTTCTCTCCTTTCAGATGTCCTGTCACGGTCCGACTCCCCTCTCTTCCACCTCTCCTCCCTCTTCCTATTCTCACCTCTTTGTTTAAACCACTTTTTGTTGGCTTTCTTGTACCTTTCTGAGCTTGTTCTTGTTCTGTGACCTGTGGCACTGAGCCTGGCTTGTTCTTTGGCAGGTGGGGAAGTGGAAAAGAGTGCTTCTTTATTTGTTTTGGGGTTGGGTTTTTCGAGCTGCTTTGAGCTTATAGTTGGGTATTGGATCTCTTTGTTGGTTAATTTGGGTCTGCTGAAGGAATTTTTTTTGCAGCTCCTCGGCGGTGAAGGTATTGGAAGGCTTATGTTCATTTGTGTGCTTGGAGAGGCAGGTTTTTGACTCTTGACGGTAATGCAGTCTCTTGTAAGTCCAAGGAGTAGAAGCTCGATGATGGAGACGAGCTGTGGGACACTCCTCAAAGAACTTCAGGTGAGTATTCGTCTGTTTTCGTTGTGTATATTTTTCTCCTTTGTGTAGCATTGGAGCAATTTTTCCATTAAAATGCTTTCACTCTTACTCGCTAGTAAATATCTCTGCTCCCTTTTCCTCTCTCTCCCTCGAAGAATTTGTCTTTGTAATGAGGATATCAACACGACGAAAACTGTCAGAATGAGCTTATCATCTTTCGCCCCAAAAAAACTTGCAATGGGTATTATGGTCTCTCTCAATCCAAAAACTTAATTAGGGAATATCCCATTAACCTGTATACAACTCTTACGTTTCCTAAGTGCGTTTATCATGTTAGTTTGTAGAATTCTTTTCAAGTCATCACTATTAGAGCTGACAATTAGAAACATAGACCTTGCAAAAATGTCTTCGTTTTTAATTCTTGAGAGGGAAGCTGTTTGCACATGCACGCCCTACAGTTATGCGTAGAATGTGATTTCAACTAATGCTTGGAATTTATCTACTGTCCTGTTTGCAGCACATATGGACTGAAATTGGTGAAAGTGATGAAGATAAAGACCGAATGCTCTTTGAACTAGAGAAAGAGTGCGTTGCAGTTTATCGGAGGAAGGTTGAAGCAGCTAACCATGCAAAAGTTTGTCTTCATCAATCTGTTGCAGCAAAAGAAGCAGAGATTTCTGCTTTAATGTCCTCACTTGGTGAACCGCTTCTTCATTCAAAGGTTGACCTTTTCTATCAGTTTGTTCAAGCAATTCATCTGCATGTCCGAATTTTTGGCCTTACAACTTTCTCCAACAGCTCAATTTATTTATCACGCCAATCGATTAGAGATTGAAAGATTATAGCACTAGATGTGCTGTTTACTAGAAAGCTAATCTGACTTTGTAAATGAGAAAGGCTAACATAGAAGGATTTTTGTTCTTTCCGCTGAATGCTGGCTCACGGTTTTTACCTGATCCCAATATGGGTTTGATTGTGGTTATCTTGTTGATCACACTGTCCGCCTTCTAAGGCTGCACATATACAATGCGTGTATTTAAAATCATCAAAGACCACTACAGAGCTTATCATCAATTACTATGAATTTTAATTGACACCTTGCTTACTTCTACTTGTGCAGCCTGATAAGAGGCACAAGTCATTGAAGAAACAGCTTGAATGTTTGACACCTTTACTTGAGGATTTAAGATTGAAGAAAGAAGAGCGCATAAAGCAGCTAGCAGATGTAAAAACACAGATAGATAAGATAAATGCAGAGATTTTGGGCCACTTTCACCTACATTCCAATGGTGTTGAGGAACATGATTTATCATTACGAAAGCTTAACGAGTATCGTACACATCTTCAAACTTTGCAGAAGGAAAAGGTACACTTATTTAAATTGCTTTTATCCACTTATGTCCTGACTACCTTTTGTTTTCGCTTTCATTGTTCAAGGGTTGTGTCTATGATCCTTGTAGATGTGTCAGATTTTTGTTCTTTATTAATAGTGATTGTTCGTTATTAATAGAGATCATTTCTAGTTTCTTTTGGGAGATACTTGTATGTGTTCACATCTTGTGCAATGTTTCATATGCTTATGAACAAAAATTTTATCTTCTGGCAGTCTGAACGTGTTCGCAAGGTCCTTGACCATGTTAATGAAGTTCACTTTTTGTGTGGTTTACTTGGGATGGATTTTGTGAATACTGTATCTGAAATCCATCCAAGTCTACATGAGACTGGCACCGGAAAATCCACAAACATAAGCAACGATACCTTGGACGGTTTGGCTCAGGCAATTATTAAGTTGAAAGTTGAGAAAAAGCAGAGATTCCTGAAGGTAAGCAGCCTCTACGTAATTGGTGACCTCCTATCATATTTTATCTGTTCATTTTTCGTGTTAATATATATATATATATATATATATATATATATATATATATTCTGCAACTTTAGTTAAAAGACGTTGGAGCATCCCTCAAAGAACTTTGGAACATGATGAGTTCCCCAGAAGCTGAAAAGAGACGTTTTGCTAGAGTTTCCAACTTACTTTTATTATCAGATGATGAAATCACTGATGTAGGCATTCTTTCAACAGGGGTGTTGCAGAAGGTGTGCAAACTCTATAACTGTTCTTTTGTTCTCTTTCTCTTCGATGAGTACTATTGCAGATTACATTTAAAATTGACCATTTGACAGGTGGTTGCCGAAGTTGAAAGACTTACAAAACTAAAAGCCAGCAGAATGAAAGAGTTAGTTTTGAAAAGAAGGTCAGAATTGGAGGAAATTTGTAGAAGGGCCCATATTGAGCCTGATACGAACACTGCTCCTGAAAAGACAAATGCACTTATAGATTCAGGTAAGTGATCTATATTCTATGCCAAGACTGTTATCCACCTTAAACCTTCTTCACTTGACTCAAAGCTAATCTTTCTGTTTTGTGTGTAGGGATTGTGGAGCCGTCTGAACTTTTAGCCGGTATTGAAGAACAGATAGGTAAGGCTCGAGAAGTGTTTCTAAGCCGAAAAGAAATTCTGGACAGAATTGACAAATGGCTTGCTGCTTGTGAGGAAGAAAATTGGCTCGAAGACTATAACCAAGTATGCATGTTTACGGCAATCAACAAACACATACTTTTTTTTCGCTATTACGCATTCAGTTGATGTTAGATATCGACTTTTCTTAAAGCTTAAGCTCTATGTTAAGAGCTGTGTTGATACACATCTGTTATGCAGCCTCCTTTGGCCCTCATGGAACCATAGAGGATTTTATGCCACAAAGGGTCTGCATCTCATTACTACTTTTCATTGATGCCATTCTTAGGATATGTGTTAAATGCCACTCAGTTTTCATGGAACATACTGCCTGTAACTTGGGTGCTATAGGGAGTATGTGATCTTCTTTTCTGTCTTTCTCTAAATTTAAAAGTGGTTCTGATGTATTATGATGTAAATCAATAGTCTTCCATAAATTGAGGAAGACAGATTGATTACAGTAAACCTACTTTTAACATTATGTGCCTTTCAATAGCAGCTGTTTTAACTCTCTTATTTTCCTCAGGATGAAAATCGCTACAATGCAGGACGTGGTTCTCACAAAAATCTTAAACGTGCAGAACGAGCCAGGATTCTCATAACTAAAATTCCTGGTATTTTACTCATTCCATTAAAAAGATGGCAATTTTTCAAAAGTTTACATTTCCTTGCATTCATTCAACACAAAGCTTTCGTCTCAGGAATGGTTGAAGTTCTAATGGATAAGATGATCGCCTGGGAAGATGAGAGAAATATGCCATTTCTGTTTGATGGGGTTAGTCTTAAATGTCAAGGCACTTGACCAGTAAATATTTTGCCATAGGCGAACTTAGTTGTGCTTTGTAACTTGTAGGTGCATCTAGTGTCTATTGTAGAGGAATACAAGCTTACCAGAAGACAGAAGGAAGAAGAAAAGCAACAGCTACGGGTATTATCTTAGATATAATCTGCAAATTTATTTGTTAAGTTAATTATGACGGTTGATTATTTTAGTTTGCCCATATTTCTCACCTGAATTAAGAGAGAGATGAAATTACAACGTTAAAATAAATTTTGACTCTGTATTTGCATTGAACAGTACCAAAAAAGTTGCAAGATCTCCTTATTACTGAGAAAGAAAGTATTTATGGCTCCAAACCAAGTCCTAGAAAAAGCAACATTTCAAGAAAACCTAATGGAATTCACTCAAACGGAAATGGGACCATGACTCCTATGCCTCGAAGACTTTCAGCTGGCAATGTCACGCTGGATCTCCTCACACCAAAATCTCATTCAGGGCGCCAGAATGGCTACTTCAAGGAAACGGGAAGGTTGTCAACAACATCACTGAATTTTGTGGCCATCCGAAAGGAAGATGTCATCTCCTACACTTCTTTATGTGGTTCTGAGCCAGATTTGCCTCCGCAAGATTGACTGCATGGTAAATGGTACAGCTCTTTTGTCCCCCATTCCTCGCCTTAGTGAAATTAGTAAGCGCTTGCATTTGAAAACATACACAAACATCTTTTGTGGAGTTTGACATTGGACCAAATTGTTGTTGCGGGTAAACATGTATAATGCAGGAAAGGAAGTCATCTTGTTTGCTGGAATGGAGAGGAAGGTTAGCTAGAGTAGACTAATCCTTTGAATGACAATTGAGTAGATGTTTGTCACTGGAACAATCTGTTGAAAGTTGTGAGGTGTAGACTTTGTTGCTTGGAAAGAGTGGTAGTAGTAAATGTGAATTGTGATTTCTATAAAAGTGATAGGAGACTCACTCATCTAAGTAGGTGTCTCAGTTGGGTGCTTGGCTTTTTGTAAGTAAGTTTGTGTTGTCATGTTTGTACATGTTTCAAAGCTTGTGATAATATTTTGACAGAGGCTGTCCTGCAGTAAATTTGGCTTGGTTTGTAAAGGCTTATGTAAAGGCATGAGTTTAATCCTTGAGAAGTCTATGATGAAATTCTAATTTCAGCACGAATATCGATTATCTATCTAATCATGAACTAAAACATCCTATTTGGTCTAATGTCTCCTTCAAATGTTATGCAACGCAATGTTTGATACCATGGCTATGCACTATGTTGAAATCAGATAGGATAGTAGTGTGCTAACAATTATCAAGTTTTAAATAACTAACTCGAAGGTAATTATACCTCATGTCATCGGCAATTGGCGACGATTAGGATTTTATCGTACATTACGGAGTTCGAATTCGGCACTCATCAGCGATCGAAGTTTGATTGGGATCGACTGGATTACCTCTGCGGAAGATTCGGTAAATTTCAGTGAATCTGGTGGGTTTCGATGATTTTTTGGCTGCTTTCGGCTGTTTTCAGTAACAATTACTGGTGGCATCTACTAGCTGGATAGGGGTCATATTGAGTACTATTGGAACCGGCTCGGCGAGCCCAACGCATCTACGGTGTCGACATGGTTGGCAGAGGTGGTGGCTCACTGAAAAATGGCAAAACAGAGGCGGCGGCGATGGGGGAATCGATTTGGCCGGCCTGGGTGGCGATGGCCTCCGTTCCAATCGGGAAAGGTCACTGGGTGGTCGATGATGCTGAGGCGACCACTAGATGGCGGCTGTGACGGTCACTGACGGAAGAATCGACGACACGACTGAAACGTAGCCGTGGCGCTAGGCACGGTGATTCCGGCATCATGGCGGTCCGGCAACGGCCAGGGCTGGTCGAGACGGCATGGCGACGCCATGGTGGGGCTAGGCGGCGACTCCTGGTGGCAAGGCTACGACGGCACCGGTGGTGGCGGCACCAAACAGTGGGGGAGGCTAGGGTTTGGAAGGGGAAAGTATCAGGGGTGGAGAAGAAATGGTTGGGTGACAAATTTGTAAATAAGATTTGACTCGTCTCTCGGCTCGTGTCAAAAAATTGAAATTTTAATTTTAACAAATAGTTGTTTTTTATTTAGTTATTTAAAAGAATATTTAATGTAATTTGACTCTAATTAGACAATATTAATTGCTTTAATTAGTATTCTTAATTAATTTTAATAATTATTTATATACTCATGATAAATTAATTAATTTTTTAAGTGCATATGATAAAAATAAAATTCAAATCTAAATGTACAAAACAATTACTTTAAATATAAACTACAATTAATAATACTATTTGAAAGAAGCATAACTGAATTTTAATAAATTATAAATAAGTATATTGATAATAATTGATCTCTACACATATAAAACCTTCATACTTTTAATAATTGATCTTTCTATAAGCCAATTGAATTGAATATCGTAATATATCACATTGTGAGACTTGTTAATAAGATATGATAGTCTTCAATGTACAATTAAATTAATGTGAGATCATATATGGGGAATAAATTTTAGATATAAAAAATATGTTTGGTTTTTTTAATATACATTACAATTGATCAACATATTCCTAATAAGAATAATTAAAAATTGTATGATATTTCATAGTATATTTTGTTTTAATTAGAATATTTCACATTAAATTTTTTAATTAGATTTTTTTATGTTTAATTATTTTTTTAAAAAAATTGTTGTTATTTATAGTATGATCAAATTTAATTTGACTCAAATTAGATATCTTAACTTAGGTTAAGAATTATTTTTAAAGATTTTTTAATATACTTTACAATTAATTAATATATTCCTAATAAGAATATTTTTTTATTTATTGTTATTTAAAGGAGCATTAAATGTGATTTGACTTAAATCACATATGTTAATGTAGGTTAAGATCCTTAATTATTTTTAAAGATTTTTCAAAATACATTACAAAATTAATATATTTCTAACAAGAATGGTTGAAAATTGTATAATATTTAATACATACTTTTTGAATAAGAAAATATAAAATTATAAAAATACTTAAATTTTTATAAAAATTGTAAAATTTTTAAGTAATGTAGTCATTAATCTGGAACTTAAGTTAACTACTTTTGAAAAAATGATTTAGTCCCATTAATTTGCACTTTAACTGAAAGTGGGATCGGTGGTTAGCAATGAGCTGAACATAGGATTTCAAAGAATGCAATCTCGTAAGGTAGGTAAATTATAAAACCATTAAAGTTAGTCTTACGTCCAATACCTAAGATCAAGTTTATTAATGACAACAGATTATAAATCTTCAATTTGATTAACCATGGTTAAATGGATGATTTAAGACCATTACATTATACTTTGGATCAGGTCGTTACCGTTTTCAAAAATAAATATTTAATTAAGATATCCCTAATAAATGTAATAATATATTGTAAATTTATAATACGCGATGAGAATTGTTTTGGTAAGATTTAGGCTAAAATGTATTACCCTTACTTTTTATGTTTAATTGAAGAGAATCTTAGTGGTTACTTCTAAAATACATAAATATTAACATAAATAGAATTAAACAAATATAATTCCTTTAACCTCGATATTAATACTTCGTCCATTCAACCAGGTATTGAGGTCAACTGAGTTTCATAGTGTGATGCCAACTTGGTACTTGGCTAAGGAAGTATTGAATATAAGTGTGTATCTTATGTTTCACCGATTGGGTTTTATAATGCAAGGTCAATTTAGTTAACACAATAGTGATTAGTGTTTTTTTCATGATATGCCAAGTGGGTTTTTCATTACGTGATAAACCAAAATTTTTTTCTACGCGTGATTCTTTAGAAACAAAATTAACATTATCGATTTATTGAAACGGTTAGAGGAATCTAAATAGACTCCCGGTGGACTCACCAAAACGAGACACACTTTGGGCACAAAGCAAGAGGACATGGCCAAAAAATTTCAATTCCACGAAGGGGAGAAGCAAGGAGCCATGCCGTCGAGCTTTACCGATGAATTGATGCAAATTCACCCACCAGCTTCGCTATTACCGAAGAGTTGTCGCTGCGAAGCTCATTGAGAGGAGGCTGCCGCCACTTCTTCCACCGCCTTGCCTTGCCACTCACTGTTGTGAAGGAGTTTGTTGGAACATTACCGAGGAGGAGAGAAACCACACTAGTCGCTGTTTCGTTGCAATCAAGAGGGAGCCACCACCACAGATTTGCCACCCTCCCTCGCCGCTGCCTACTGGAGTCCATCGAAGTGCTGCCACAGCACGACCGCCGTCTGTTGCCTTGCCAAGATGCTGATGAACTGCACCAAGGAAGAAAGCCTTAGTTGGAAGCGATTTGCTGTTGTGTTGCTTGCTACTGCCGGCCACAGGTGTTCAATACCGGAAGAAGGAGAAACGTAGCGGGGGTTTTTCATCTTTTTGTTGCTAGCCTGAGGTTTTCCGTCCCACTGCAGTTGCTCCACCGACCTCAACGTCTTGGTCTCTACTGGATTATTCGAGCTCCACCGACCTCAAACGTAGCGTTCTGGTTTGACCGTGTCACCTGACGCGACCCGGTTCATGACCCGGCTTGTACCCGCCCCACTCAAGAGATAGACCGACCCATTCAGTTTTGTTTATTGACCCGAACCTGGTTTGGTTCGGTTCAACTCGGACCAAACACTTTTCGGAAATTATTTCTGTGTCTTCCCGTGTTCTGTTTACGTGAAATTTGGTATCCTATTATTATTATTACTTTTTGTTCTAGACGCAACGATGAAGCCTATTTCATTATTGGATTATTGCAAGACCAGCTTTGTAGCCTCTTAAAAGGATAAATTATGTATAAAGTTAAAAAATTAAAGTGGTAAAAATTCATTAAGTTTTATAATTTATAAAAAGAATAAAAAATTAGTAGATTATGAGATTGTGAAGTGACTTAAAAGATTCTAGTTAAATCCTAAGGATCTAAGGGCAGAAATGGACACCCAAATGAATGTGTCCAACTGTATGTGAAGTGTTCCAACAAAATTTGACCGATCAATTATGATTAAATAAAAAAAATATGAACATTGTTTTGTTCGACCAAATGCCCAACAGAACAATCGATAAAAACTAGAAATTAATGATATAAATGATATTTTTAAAGTATATTACCAAATTATCATTGGTATTTATTAAATTTAAAGCACATCCATTTTATTTTTTGAATTATTCCATTGTAATATAATATTTATTTATTCATTTTTTAAAAATAATTTTAATTTTTTATACTAATTTAAATGAGATAAACTAAGAAAAATAAAAGAGGTAATAATTATATAAGTGATATATTAGTTGTTTCTATACGTGATATATTAATTATTTTTGAAAAAATTAATATTTATAATGAAAAAATGATTATATAGTACAATTAATGAGATGAAAATATATTCTTAAATTGATTAACAGTTGCCTATATACTTTTTAACGGTTGCCTATATACTTTTTACCCGAAGTTAATTAGACAGACATCGACAATGCTTTCTTTGACATCTGATCGACCAACACCCACCCTTACAAGGAACCATATAAAAATTCTAAATATCATTCCTCTCTTGCAACATTTTTTTGTATTTAATATGTTTTTTTGTATTAAAAAGCATCTTTGGTCTCGCCTAACCCATTCATTCAATCGGACATCAAGCAAGCCTGATTCGCCAGGGCAGAGATAATTTTTTGTATGGAGCATCAACCTTTCATTTGCTTTAGCCACGCCACCTAAGAAAAACCACCCATGCCACCCAACCAAACCAATCACTGCTGCGGCCACCAGCGTGGAAGCCACTACCACCGCATTGATTCTGCCTTCGTCGTCGAGGCCTTGGCAGCCAACAGGCCTGGTATTAACAGGAGTTGCACCCTCGGTTATTAGCATAACTTTCGACTGCCTGTTTACCATGGCCACCGTGAGTAGGGGAACGACCCTCGGTAGTTTTCATCAGTAATAGCAGTGCCGGCACGGCCAGCCGGTGGATTAATCGGATAACTTGGATTCCATGCGTGGTGGGCATCGCTGGTGCAATTGCGGCAACCCCATAACGTGTAAACAAGCTGAGGAGAATGTGAAACTATCCATGCCTTGTGGGCGAAGATCAACGCGTAGATGAAAACGTAGTCTTCCCCAACAAGAACTCTAATCTTTGGTCCACTATCAATGCTTGAAACACTTATATTATTTACCTGCCACGGGTTGTACCGACGATAAAATTGTTTTTCTCTACCAGTGAAAGTACGTAGATAAAATTTAGACACAGAAATTTCTGGGTCACTTGGGGTACGTATCGATTGATCTTTACCTGTTGTGCAAGAAGGGTATCACCCTTGTAGACATTTGGGGATGAACCCGCTATACAGGAGTTGTGATACTCTTTGTCATAAGAACCTAAATAAACATACGAAGTAGATATTTCAGGAATCGATTTGATCCTACACATTATGTCCTGTTCTTGAGTGTTGCCTCCTCTAAACACCGTCCAACACATGATATCGCCGCGCAATACATTTATCTTCCCAAAACAAAAAATAAAAAAAGCCCAACAATTTGCATATGTTAGATCAGAACACGGAAAGAGAGGAGAATGATATAAATATAATTGTGACACGATATACAATTCTTGCCTTGTAACGAAAGGTGGCAGCGGCATTGCAGGCAGAATCAAGGATGACCTAGTCTTGGTTGCGGAACGGCGATTTGACTAATATACATTGTAGTAGATGAGTTCCATAGTCAACCAAATTATAGCCAATGCTATTACGGTCTGAACCTACGTTAGCAGCCTTAGGTCCCATGTTTATGAGGTGATACATGCAGAATCTGTCATTAATCCCCCGGGTCTCGGAAACCCATATTTCTTCCTACTGCGTGCAAGATATATATTCATCAACAAACAAAGAATTAGAACACCTTGAAAAGGCATCAAGGAAGAAAACAAATAAAAGCCATGCATTAAACTAACCTGCAGCATTACATATATATATATATATATATATATATATATATTTATTTATTTATAATGTCTTAGATAAGATTTCTTTATTTTATCAGGATCTTATTGCACAATTAAGTTTAGAGATACAGTTAGGATCTTATTGTGCAATTGAGCCTTAGAGATACAAAAAGAATAAAGTCATATGAGTTTCTATATTTAATTCTCCTATAAAGTTGCAATATCTATTATATATCTATCAACATAATTAATAATATATATTCAGAACCAATATTTCTTAATAAATATTAACATTCAAAATATGTATTAGTCCTCATCATTCTGATACCACGTTAATATTCCTAACTAATAAAAATTCTCCTCTTTATTCTTAATAATAATTCTTTTTCTATTGTTACCTATTTCTTGTTCTGTATGTAAATTAATGGTTTTTAAACAATTTTAATACGTATATGTAGTTGGTCCTTACAAGATTTTTCCCCTATTTTTATTAGGGAAATCTTCAAATATATGTTGTTCTACCAAATTAGAAACCTTTATTATATTATAATAGGCCCATTATTATTCAGTTAGGTTAGTTCGCTATAAATAATATTAAAGCCAACCCTAGACAATATTGTAAAGGGAGTTGAACTGGACTATGTACATAGGATAGGCCTATGAGCCAAAGAGAGGGATTTTGATATTTAATTTGGTAAGATACGTGGATTGTGACATCTCATAATTATTCTCACATTAAATATATATTGAGATAATATTATATACTTTAGATATGCCTATAGATTTACAAACTGAATTAATTATTTTGAAGAATGACTTAGGCTTATTATGTTACTTGATACAATTTTGAGGAGAAATAAAGACTAATTTATTTAATAAAGTCTTTAAATAATCACAACCTGCGCATTGCACTTCCAAAGCCTCCACACGACTTCTCACTCCGGGTCCCCTAATTCAAATTACATTCTCAACACAATGTTTGATACCAAAGCTATGCACTGAATGGACAAGAATTTGAGACAGTGGAACGGTTTTATTTTTTAACTTTATCACTTTGTCATGAGAAAAAAAATCAGTTTGATTTCAGTTGAGTTTGCTTTTCTGTTAGTTTTATGACCCTTAAGTGTTATTAGGGCCCGTACATTTAAAAGCTTTTATTCTTGATGAGTTGTTTCTTGATCAATATCAATACTTCACTGAACCTTTTAAAAAAAAATTAACAGCCGCCATGCGCCTCACACCATTGCCACTGGCCCCATTGCGTGGCACCGCCCAGACCTTTTTAATTTTTTTTTAAAAAAACTGTCACCAAAATTTGCCGGCAAACTGTACCATTGTTGTGTGCCACCAATTTTTGGTAACAATCTGCTACCAATTTGTCACCAAAATTTGGGGACAATTTATCACAATTTACCATCGAGTTTTGTCACCAAAATTTTTCGATAACAGGTTGTTAACGTTTTGCCACCGAGGTCAATTAAATGTAAAATCTTTTGACACTAAAATTTTCGATAACAAATTCGGTGGCCAAACACTCTTTTGTCACCGAATTTTATCCTCTTGTCTTAGAAAATTCCAGCGACAAAATTGGAGCTTCCCACTAGTGTTTTTGTTAAAAAGACATCCATGAGTACCTCAAAAGTTTAGGAGTATGTTCTCAAAAAAAAAAAAAAGAGTTAGGGAGTATGTTGATTTCATGGAAGGCAAAGCTATGTACCAAATCTATCTAGTTAAATACAAATCTATCTAGTTAAATATGTAACCAAGTGAACTTAGTTGATTTTTTTTAAAAAAAAAAGTGAAATGAGATGATAGAATTGCACCCTAAAAAAAAAAACAAGACAAAAACAAAACAAAAACTGCAAGTCTTATAATTGAAACCCAGGAATGGTGTGAAGAAGATCCTCATGCAAGCTAGAAGTAGAAGCAGCATTGTGATACTTGTGGTTGTGCATCCACGCCTTGAAGACTTGCCTGCTGATCCCAATCTCCTTGCAAAACCTCTCAATCTCCATTGCCTCTTCCTTGTCCCTCCTCTGAATCCTCCACCCGATCTTCTCCGCAAACATTGCCATCTTCGACTTCTGCTCTGCTGAGAACTTGGTCCTCACTCTCCTCTTCCCTGTCTGCTCAGACTCTTCTGACTCCACCCAACAATCCATGCCAGATACCACCACTTTGCGATGGAAGTTACGGTGGCACCCACAGGCTGCACACATAAGACCAACCTGATCATGATCTGTCGTAAACTCCATGCAACCGTCCGTGGCATAAGTGCCAAGGCTTGCTGCATGGTTACGTTGGCATTCTCTGTAACTCCCCCTTTTGCATGATCAAACTCCATGGACGATCTCTGCTTGTTTCTCAATGTTGGTGTCGATGTGTTGTCAACAAGAGTTGTGATGGCGGCTATAATGATTCTCCAAAACAGGTGCAAAGTTTAGCCCTGCTGCATTGGCCATTGGCAGATTTACTACTTGAATACTCTTTCAATGACTTGTATGACTATATATGAAGCATAAGATAGTTGACCGCTATTTATTTTAATTTTATTTGAATGCATGATTGGGTACATCAGATAATTAAGAAAAAAATCTAACCATGTAACAACTTGTTCGATCCTCAAGGTCTTCAAGATATCATCAGTTCGAGGTAACGTGAGAAAGATAATATCATTGTGCAAGTAAATGGAATGGTCCCAAGCCATGTCGGAGAGCGTGTCGGAGAGCGAGTCAGTAGGAAAGGGTCCACGAATAATCAAAGATCATATTAGGAAGGAATCTATGCGCTGTGTTTAGTTGGGTCACGAACGTGCAACTGTTCTTATGCTGTGAGCGTCACAGTCATCTACCTGTTAGTTTTTTCTACCTGGTACCGAATCAATATATACTATGTATCCAATCGATCTCAATATCTTAAATTATGTAATTGGAGATGGAGAAAAGTTGGTGAATCATGGTTTCGTTCTAACTTCTTTTACTGAATTGAGCTGTCTGTTGTCTTGAGAACATGATCCAAGAAAACAAAATATTGGGTTTTTTTATATGACGAATATATAATATTCGTTCTCCATTGTATTGCATTAGTAGGAAGGTCTTAATGTCCCACAACTCAATATGTAATTGGGAGAAAAAATAGTCAGCTTTGAGGTCTTATGGTCAATATTACTTGTGAACCCAATTTGAAGCAACTGAATGGACCGGTGATTGTACCCGTTAGCCTCCCTACACTAAAGCATTTGAGTTCTTTTTACACTCTTCGTATTTCAGCATTTTTTGCAGTATGGTTGATTCTACCCTATAATAGTATCATGTGCCCCTCCACACTTATTTAATTTGGACTTATCTATTATTATTATTAATTAATTGCTAGAAAAATGTTGAACTATAATTTTACCAAAATTAAACATTTTAATATATTAAGAAATCATAATATGCTTATAATTATACTATCAAATTAAACTTTGTTACTTAATAATATAAACTTAATTTAGATTTTTTACAAATTTATATATTTATTTATTTATATATTTTTTATTTATTATTAAAGAACTTAAATTATAATTCTACTCCAATTACAAATCTTTTAAAAATTAAATTGTATTTAATTATTAAAAACAGTTACTTATTAAAATTGTTTTTAATATTTGTATGCAACTATATTTTTTATTAAAATTTAATAAATATTCATTATTTTTATTAAAAATAATACAGAAGTAATTTTGAAATTAATTTTGTATATTCTTAATAAAATAAATTTCTATTATACCTTGTGTATCGCTCAGGCCTTTGACTAGTTTCTTATAAAAAATTTAAATTATTATTAAAGGTTTTTAATGAATGGTGGTTTCAGGCTTTTGACTAGTTTATTATAAAAATTTTAAGTTATTATTAAAGGTATTTAATGAATGGTGTTTTCTTTGTTTATGATTCTTCCAGCATAGTTTTACTGTTTTCACGTATCTTCATGACATTGCCAGATTCCCTTCCCATTACAATGAGTGATTCCTTTCCCACTACAATAAGTGATAACACATAGATTGAGATGGAAATTGACGCTAGATGCTTAGCATTTTATTAGATTTATTTATATTATTTTTTATTTTATATATTTATTTGCAATTTATTTGGATTGTTATAGAGATTTTTTAGGAAATTTTTTATTAAGATTATATTATTATCTATTTATAAATAAGGAGTGACCTTTTTTGTACTAATACTTATAAATTAAGTGTGCCTCCTCCTTCAGGTTTTTTTTCTTTTCACTTTCTTTGTCTAATTTTTATTCTTCTTTTTTTACTTTAATTTTTTCTCTACAAAATTCTATCTTTTAGTAACTTAAGAATTCATCTAATTTTTTAAAATTATTAGATATCCCCATTACCTATTGTATATTGTATTAATTTGGTAGAGATGTCTTTATTGGTATTTATATTTGACATCAACTAATAGTACGCGTATTTTTTTCAATAGTCATTTTAATCATCATTATAATTTGCTTCCTTATTTATATAATATATGACTTCCTTCCTCCCCCGAAAAACATGAGTTTTTTTAGTCTTTTATCTCAAAATTTTGCTTCTCAATTATCTGCCGTTAAATTGGAATTAGAAACTTCTTGCATGAATGAAAAGATTGATAACAAATTATAAGCCAATGACACGTGCACATACGACACTTGCGTGTGCCAATCCTCCTCCACGTGGGGTGCTGCAAGTGGAGGTGTGTGCTGGCCATGCACTTATCCTATCTAGCCATGTGGAGCACGCGTTAACCCGCACCACCCTGTTGGCATCCTGCCTATGTATCAGTCCATGCCAACACCATCTGCCCACGATTTGCCGCTCCCGTGTGCCTACCGATTATTTGCCATGTTCTAATGCAGATCACCTTCAAGGCATTTATTTTCGATGTTATAGGACGTTTATCACTTACGTTTTCTACATACATTACAAAATAAGGATAAGTTTTAATTACAATCTCCAAAATCTATGCTAAGTATAATGATATAAAAACGTGGGCGAAGAGCGTTAATAGATAACGCGGGTATTTTTATTTTTATACTGTCTAAACTTTTTGGTCCAGTTTCTGCTGCGTACACCACCCTGAGTGCACGATGCCACCCTATTATGGTTGCCATATATGGTGTGCCTTGTGGAGGGTGGTATTAATAAGTCTCTAAAAGAGTTAATAATTTATTTGAATTTAAATTTTATTTGTTAATTTTAAGTGAATTTTTAGGTTAGTTTAGTATATATTTAGAGTGTTTGGTTATTTAGCTGTAAATTATGAAATTGTTCTAAATTGAGGATTTTATTGCAGTTATTTTGTTTTATTTGTAGGCGAAGCCTTGTTCGAGGCTTGATTGAAGATTAATTATTTTCTAAAGGGTACTTGTGGATTAAAGAAGGTCTTATTCGGGAAGAGAAGAGTTTATGGTGACTAATTAAAGAATTCTAGTATGTTTGGAGCTATAGTTCGAGTTGAAGATAAACACAAACGAATGTTTGCTGGAATTAGGAATGTTTCAAGATAGAGCTTTGGATAGGGGTGGGCGCGGACGTTCGAATTTGTCCGTCCGTGTGACATCCGATGCATGCTCGACCGAATTTAACCGAATTAAAACAAAGCAAATATGGATATTTTTTTGTTCGACCGAACGACCGACCAGAGTGTCCGATATTTTATATCAATAATATAATGTCTTCAACATTTGTAAGACTAATATTATAGTTTATGAAAATTTTAAAATATAAATATACATTAAAATTAATTAAGTTTATACATAAAATTGATATTTAATATCTTAAATATCTAAAAATGACATACATATAAAAAAGATATTAATTACTCATGTTTTATATCTGTTCGTCCAAATTTTTCACCGCACCCCTCGGCTCAATCATGACGGTTAACCCAGCCAGTCGTGGTTGAACCCGTGGTTATGCCTAATTTAATAGAAATAAGATAAGTGAGATTTATTCGGAAGGAGGGAAAGGGGTCCACGAGATTGAAGAAGACGAAGTCATTGCTGCCATGGAAGAAGACGAAGTGGAGGAAGACGAAGTCATTGCTGCCATTGGAGAAGACAAAGTCATTGCATTGGAGAAGACAAAGTCATTGCATTGGAGAAGACAAAGTTATTGCATTTAGGAAGACGAAGTTGCTGTTCGCTTACTATAAAGAAGGACGCCATTGGAGGTTGAAAGGGCAAGCAAGGATCTGGCTGCAATGGAGGCTAGAAGAAAGAGATGCCAAGCATTACTACTTAAAGAAAGAGCCACTTGAAGAAGTAGAAGACTCTGTCTTTTTACTGGAGACCTTGCCTTGCTGTTGCTGAATTGAAGAAGGAGTTGCTGAAATCCACCCTGCTGCAACTAAGGTCGCCATTGAAGGTTGATGTTGCTGCTAGGAGGAGGACACCCATGTTTGCTGAATTGAAGAAGGAGACTTGAAGAAGGAGTTGCTGAAATACACCCTACTGCAACTAAGGACGCCATTGAGGGAAGAGATGCCAACCTTGTTGCTACTGATTGGAGAGGACGTTGCTCCAGCCTGCTTTTGATGAGGACGTTGCTCCAGCCTGCTTTTGATGAGGACGCTGCATTTGAAGATGGAGGCTTGCTGCAATTAAGGACGCCATTGAAGGATGAGATGCCAACCTTGCTGCTGCTGATTGGAGAGGACGTTGCTCCAGCATGCTTTTGATGAGGATGCTGTATTTGAAGATGAAGGTTTGCTACAATTGAAGGAGACGCCTTGGAGGAGTTATTGCAATCCAGAGGAGGAAGACAATCTCTCCCTGCTGAAGTTGAAGCAGCATTGCAGTTGCAGAATTGTCTAAGTGTTATTGAATACTTGTGACTCTTTAGTCTCATCCCGCTGTCTCTTTGCGCGGCAAGGGCGCCTCGGTCCCACCGAACCCTTCCAACCAGACGCGAGAACACTCTAACCCGCACCAGCGGACGAACTCCGCGCCCGAACAATATCCTCTTTATTTTGAAATTAGGATATTTGCTTTCAATATGCTTTTATAAATAAGTAGTTTCATAACTTTCAGTTCTTCAAACTTCTTTTCACAATAACGACAAATAGGAAATGTTCCATTCTTCTAATATTATCTATTAAAATAGGTGCATACACCAGATATTATTTTTCTCTTTTTTGATAATGTACTGTCCATAGATTCTCCTTCTTTATTAATCGAATTTTTGCTATCTTTTTCACATCCACTTTGTTCATTTACATTTAATAATGAACTTGTATGATCCATCTTTGAAAAGAAACATATCACATTATAAACATAATGTAAAACCCGCAATCTGAGTCAGGGTTTTATGCTTATGAACTGATCGGTTCAGACGTTGGTTCGAGTCGAGTATGTTTTAGAATATGTGTACTGAATCGATATCCGGTCACGTGTATGAGCTATGAACGTCATGTGTACCCAAGTATATGATGATAATGTCATGAACACAATAGAAAAAAATGAGTTATTAGAATATATAAAAGTATGCCAGTTATTTTTTTATTTTTATATATAGTGGATCATAAAATTAATTTTAAGTCGTTTACTCGCGTTAGGACGTGTTACAGGGAATTTGGGTAGGTTGTTAGTTATAAAGCATGTTGTTATGATGTTGTAGTGTTTGTTTTATTTTATGAAATTTTTTTCTATTATATCAATTTTTTAAGGATTTATTTCGAGTTAGTTATCATTATTGACTCGGGACGGAGTCGACTTGAGTCGAGTCAAGTCTTATTTACGATATTACCATTGATCAAATCAACCCAACCTTTTTTCTCTTCCCCGTCCAAACCCTTACTGTGCCGCCCCTTTGTCGCTGCCGCCACCACCTCGACGTCGCTGCCGATCGTTGCCACCAGGCCCTGCCACGGCGTTGCCGTGATGCCCCGAGCGCCCCAGCCATCGCCCGGCTTCCACGACGCCGTGCCTAGCGACATGCTTGCGTCGTCGATTCCGCCGCCGGCGACTGTTGTCGCGGCTGCCAGTCACCGCTTTGACATTGCCGACCCTCCTACGACCTTCTCCGACAAGAGCGGAGCCTATTGCCGCCCGACCGGCCGGATCTAGTTACCCACCACCGACCGCCTATGTTTAGCTATTTTCTGGCGATCCGCCACCTCTGCCGAGCATGTCGACGTCGTAGATGGGTCAGGCTCGCCGAGCCGATTCCAACGGTTCCAGCGGAGGGGTTTTGCTGGCAGCGCAGAGCGCGGCGGTGAAGGGCAGGCAGCGGCGGAGGCAACCATGGCGCAAAGGATTTTTTTGAAAATAAGGTAATTTCGGACTGTCCGAGGACATTGCTCGGGCCCGACGGACAATTCGATGTCCGAAGTCGGTCGGACAAGTTTTGTCCGACGAAATTTCGGACAGACGCGGACAATAATTCGTCCGATGTTTGTCCGACCGATGCCCACCCCTACCTTTGGAGAACAACTAGAATTAAGAAAGCCTGGGAGAGAGACATTAAGGAAGAGAACGACTATTTTGCTGATTGGCCAGATCGAGAGGAACAAGCGCTTGAAGGAGAGACATTTAAGAGAAGGAAGAGAAACAACGTCAAAGTCTTTGAAGAGCCTCTTCTATCTTCTCTTGTTTTTTCTTGTATTGAACTTCAGTTAATATTTGCAATAAATTTCATTATGGTTTTAATTTCATTTACAAGGTAACTTAGTAATCTAGGACGTACACTATTGCAATATTATATAAAACTAGGAAAGATGTCATGCCATGTGCAACCTATACTAGATAACTTCTAATTTTATATATAAACTCACATTGAATAATGAGATAAATTATAATAATTTAATATCTCAGATATAAACTGTAATTCACTTTAAAAATATATCTAATTTGAATGAAAAAATGAATTATAATTGTTTGATATTTTTATTATATTTTTTCAAGACAATTACATAGACTCTTATTAATAAGAAGTTATAAGTTAAGGTTAGTTAGGTTTGAACCCATAATATTTTACTATGAAAGATATTATTATTATTATTTTTAAGAAATTGATGTTAGCTAGATTTGAACCATGACCGTCTATAAGAGGTTTTTTTATTGTATTTTAAAAAAATTCTTATATTTTGATTGGCTCATTCTTGTACTTTTAATCTTAGGACAATATTAAGTTCATCTTTTATTAATAAGAATAAATTATTGTTTTTCATCTATTTATGATCGTGATGGGTTGATTATTTTATTCTAATCTTAATGCTGCAAAAACTTAGTTACTTTTTGTTAAATAAATAGATTTACTTTTGTCTGACTTACAAATGTCCTGAATAAAATTATTTGTAGTGTTAAAGTAGATGTACACTTGATGATATAGGTAACCTTTTGAAGGAGTTGAACTTAATATATATTATTTTAATCTCTTTTGTATAGGCATGTAGTGTATTGGGCCTTTTGGGCCCCCAACCAAGCTTCTAATACTACTGTTAGGCTCTCAAAAGGGACTTGCAATAGGTGTCACGAGTCTCTCTTAATTCAAAAGTTAACTTAAGGAATAAAGCTTTCCCATTAGCCTATATACAACTTAACCTATATACAACTTAAAGAATAAGACTTTTCCATTAGGTTATATATAACTCACTAAGATCAACTTAACCTATATACAACTTAAAGAATAAGACTTTCCCATTAGGTTATATATAACTCACCAAGATCATCTACGACTGATGTGGTATATATAACTTAGCCTATATACAACTTAAAGAATAAGGCTTTCACATTAGCTTATATATAATTCACCAAGATCATCTACGATTAATGTGGTATAAACCTAACAACTCCCCTCATGGCAAACTCCCCTCAAACTCTATCAAACTCCCTTCAAATCATTAGGTGTAACCCACCTCCACCTGGCAAACTCCCACCTGGCAACCTCCACCTGGCCCCTTCAAATCATTAGGTGGAACCCACCTCCACCTGGCAAACTCCCACCTGAACAACCTCCACCTGGCCCCTTCAAATCATTAGGTGGAACCCACCTCCACCTGTCAAACTCCCACATGGCAACCTCCACCTGGCCCCTTCAAATCATTAGGTGGAACCCACCTCCACCTGGCAAACTCCCACCTGGCAAAATGGCCCCTTCAAATCATTAGGTGGAACCCACCTCCACCTAGCAAACTCCCACCTGGAAAACTCCCCGCAAATTCCCTTCAAATCATCAAGTGGAACCCACCTACTGGCACCTGGCAAACTCCTCGCAAATTCCATTCAAATCATCAGGTGGAACCTACCTGCTGGCAAACTCCCATCAGATCATCAGGTGGAGCAAACTCCCTCATCAGGTGGAACCCACCCACCTCTACCTGGCAAGCTCCCCAACCATCAAATCATCAAGTGGAACCCACAAAGAATCCCTTTAAACTCCCCTCAAACAAATTATCAAGTGGAACCCACGACCCTCAAATCATCGGGTGGAACCCACGAAGGATCCCTGCAAACTCTCCTCAAATCATCTGGTGGAACTCACGAATGAAACTCCGACAATCGGGTTGGGACTCACAAATGAAACTCCGACAATCAGAGTCCCAACCCAGAAGAGAATTGTAATAAGTGTTACAGTCCTCTCTTAATCCAAAAGTTAATTTAGCGAATAAGGTTTTCTCATTAGCCTTTGTATAACTTACCAAGATCATTTATGACTGATGTGGAATAAACTCAACATAGTGATTTAGTTAGAACAACAAGTTGTAATAAGAATTGACAGCCCAATACAATTACGTATATTTCCTTGGTT
Organism: Piper betle; assembly: GCA_033002965.1. Classification (NCBI taxonomy): domain Eukaryota; kingdom Viridiplantae; phylum Streptophyta; class Magnoliopsida; order Piperales; family Piperaceae; genus Piper; species Piper betle. The sequence continues at coordinate 106,040 of JAURVB010014956.1, forward strand.
ACCAATCCTAATAAATTTATAAGTAGATAAGAGTAGTAATAATATATTGTAAAACAACTAAGTGAAGTTGGAAGTCTTAGATATCGATAAACATCATAATTCAATTTGTTGTTGGATAGTTTTAGATTAGATTTAATTTTAATTAGATTTATTTTCTACGTTTGAAGCCCTTGCCTCAAAAAGTTGAGTTAGGTTAACAAAGAAATATTCAGGTTTTTGTTTAAATTGATTTTCTGCAGTTAATCTTAGTTATTTAATTATGAGGTTTAGTCATTGTTACTTTTATTTGAACTATATAGTTAAGATAACTTAGCTAAGCGATAACTTGAAACAAGTTAAGGTAGAAGTTGGAAAAATTAACATTAGCTCTTCGTAGGAAAATATCTTACTCGTTACTGTGTTACTTATTTGATACATGTACATTGAGTTAGGAAAATTCACAGTAGGTCTATGAATCGTGCAATACTTACTCTGATAGGCGAATTTTCCACAATCCGTCATGGCTAACTACTATTGACGATGAGCCCAGAGACTCACCCTCCTGATGGAATTCATGGTGTTCCACCTCAAAATCGACATTTACTACCTGACTATTGTTTTTTTGGATGTGAGTACTGACGGTGGTTGTCATGGTCAGGCCTGCGGTGCTAACAATGCCAGTGACCGTGCCGGCCAACTCATGGATTTTCTTCCGGGGCGATGGGGCATTCCACCTCATCGTGGCCGAACTATGCCTCATTGTGCAGTGGATGACACTCGTTATTATCGCGAGAGGAAAATTTTGATGACGATTTCTATGAGGAAGCTCCCGGTGCATAATTTGACCAGCTACATTTTACCGAGCTTAGGCTTCCTATGAATGACTTCACCTAGGTTGACCAAACTCGTTGGGGGTCACACTACAGATTTAAGATCTCGGAATTTTATGGGTCTCATAATTCTTAGGCATTTTGGATTGGTTAACAGCTACAAAGTATTACTTTATGAGTGAGGTGTATAGTCGTGATCAGCATAACATGGGAGTCGCTAAGTTTAAAAGTTTTGTCTTAGCTTGGTGGCGGGCTATGATTAATTAGTGGTTACAATTGAGCAAGCCTCTCATTGAGGGTTGGACTGAGATGAAGCAGGATGAGGAATGTCTTCTTGCCCCTACTGTTAAGAATATTTTGATAACTGATGTGTTTGACGACGCTATTGATGAGGAGGATATCTTTGTTGAGAACTTTGTCATTTTCGAGGACGTGGATGACAATCAGGTTATGTTGACATCCACTTATGGATCTTGATCAATCTCATGTTTTGGTAACCTGTCCTCAGTTCCTTAACCACGCAGGGATATGAAGGATTGGAGGTAAAAAATATCTTTAACTGAGGCATTGGTTGGAAGTTAATTATTAATTCAACTGCTTCTGCTAATATTATTTCTGCCTCTATTGTTTAGAGACTTAGTTTGTTTATAATGTCTCATCATCACCATATAAACTTCCTTGATTTTCTAAGTCTCGCAATGTTGTTGTTGTTGTACTTTATTAGATTTCATATCAAATCATCGAGTAAATAAACTAGATAGAAGAAGCGTACTTGAAGCTATAAGAGAAACTAGAGTCTTGACCACCTTAGGTATTGGTCTTCTGAATCTAAGAAGAGTTTTCTAAAACTTGAATTCTGGAGAATGGGATACCAGAACGAAAACTGCTTATTAATTCAGAGACCATAACCTCCTTATTTATAGCTGTAGTTTCATAAATTCATTTTCACCCATCACGAAAAGAGAAATATGAAAAGGTATCTACACATTGAATTCCACATTTTTCACATTAAATTCCACACCTTAATTTATGGCTAATAACCTTTCACTTTAGTAGATAAATTTAAGTTAGGCCAACCTTATATAATAACATATGACACAATTCTTCATTCACGTATATATTTATGTCCAACATCCAATAATCTCCCACTTGGACTTAATATATACACGAAGATAATTGTATAACCTTATGAGCTCCAAAACATGTCATTATTCTAAAATAACAATCTCGTCCATTAATCAATGTCAATATAGGATCAAGGCGATTTTCGTTACATTTATCGTAACTAAACCCATCCATGGTCACATACATCAACATAATTAAATGACATAGATCAAGTATGGATGTGTAGTATGAAAATTACATGTAATTTGATCTGAACATGCCTATTTTCAACTGGTCCAACCTTATGAGATCACCAAAATAAAGTGAAACATAAACCAAATACCTCAACAAAACAAACTCCCACTAAAGTAACATATCATCGAATGATACAACACCCAGATGAGCAACATGCTCATGAAAGACCTTGGGCGGTAAACTTTTAGTAAGTGGATCCACAACTATAGAGTTTGTCCCAATATGCTCTATAGAGACTTTACCGAAACTTTATCACTCTAAACTTTTTCTTTCACAACAAGGAACTTGATCTCTATATGTTTTGATATAGATGAGCTCCTGTTGTTATTTGAATATGATACTGCAAACTGATTGTCACAAAATAACTTAAGTGGTCTTTCAATATTATCAATAATGTGCAGTCCTATGACAAAATTCTACAACCATATTCTATGATTGAATGCCTCATAACAAGCTATGAATTTAGCTGCCATGGTGGAAGAAGCTATGAGTGTCTACTTAGCACTCTTCCAAGAAATAGCTCCGCCAGCTAGTAGATAGACATAGCCAGAAGTGGATCGACGACTATCTTGACATCCAGCAAAATCGGAATCAGAATACCCAATGATCTCCAGTTGATCTGATTTCCGATATGTGAGCATGTAATGTTTTGTTTTCTGAAGATACCTCATGACTCTTTTGGCTGCTATCCAGTGATCCAATCCTGAATTACTTAGATATCTGCCAAACATTCTAACAATATATGCAATATCTGGATGCGTACATACTTGAGCATACATAAGACTTCCCACTACTGAAGCATAGGGAATCTTTTACATTTCCTTTACTTCTATATCATTTTTGGGGCATTGATTGAGACTGAATTTGTCTCCTTTAAAAACAGGGGTATCTCCTGGTTTACAATTTTGCATGCCAAATCTTTTAAGCACATTTTCTATATATGTCTTTTGTGATAATCCAAGTATACATCAATCGCGATTCCGATGTATTTGAATTCCTAATACAAAAGACGCATTTCCAAGATCTTTCATTTCAAATTTCTTTGATAAAAAGCTCTTGGTTTCATGCAAAAAATCTATATTATTACTGACAAGTAATATATCATCAACATATAAAACTGGGAAAATGTACTTACTCCCACTAAACTTATGGTGTATACAATCATCAATCACATTCATCTCAAAACCAAACGAGAGAATCACTTGATGAAATTTGTGATACCATTGATCGAGAAGCCTGCTTAAGTCCATAGATGGATTTCTTTAATTTGCAAACCATCTTCTTTGAATCTCCTAATACAAAGTTTTCTAGTTGCACCATATAAATTGTTTCATCAATGTCACCATTTAGAAACGCAGTCTTTACATCCATCTGATGTAACTCAAGATCAAAATGTGCCACTAATGCCATAATTATTCTGAATGAGTCTTTCGATGAAACTGGAGAAAAAGTCTCATTATAATCAATACCTTCCTTTTGAGTAAAGCCCTTTGCAACAAGACGAGCCTTATATCTTTCTACATCACCTTTCGAATCCCTCTTGGTTTTAAATATCCATTTACAACCAATAGGTTTCGCACCTTCGAGCAATGGAACAAGATCCCAAACATCATTAGCTTTCATGGACTTCATCTCTTCATTCATGGCATCAATCCACCTTTGAGAATTAGAACTCTTCATGACCTGATGAAAGTTGATTGGATCATCATCAACCATTTCATTGTTATCCTCATGTTCTTGGAGAAAGATAATATAATCATCTAAAATTACTTTTCTCCTTTCTCTTGTGGATCTCCTCAATGGCATTTGCTCTTGAGGTTGTTGAGTTTGTCCTTCAGGTATAACTTGATTGGGGAGATTCTCGACAAAGTCTTGTAATTTTGGTATTGTTTCTTGAATTGCATCAGAAATATGATCCTGATTCTGATTATTGTCAAAAACAATTATGGGAAGAGAATCAAATTCTTCTTCAAAGACAAAGTCTCTAACCTCATTTCCCCCCCAAACCCAACATCCTCAAAAAATTGGGCATTTCTCGTTTCAAAGAATGACCTTATTGTGGGATCATAAAATTTATACCCTCTAGACCGTTCAGAGTACCCAACAAAATAACCGCTTACAGTTCTTGAGTCCAGTTTCCTTTCATTTGGCCTATAAGGCCTTGCTTCAGCTGGACAACCCCAAATGCGTAAATGCATAATATTGGGCTTTTTCCAGTCCATAATTCATAAGGGGTCTTAACTGTTATTTTTGTTGGTACCCTATTAAGAAGATATACTGCCATTTTTAGTGCCTCACCCCAGAGTGAATCAGGTAAAGTAGTATGAGCAATCATACTTCTTACCATGTCTTTTACTGTTCGGTTTCGTCTCTCAGCAACACCATTCATACTAGGAGTACCTGGCATTGTGTATTGCGGGACGATTCCACACTCTTCTAGAAATTTGGCAAATGGTCCTGGACGCTGTACACCTGATCCATCATATCTGCCATAGTATTCACCACCACGATCAGATCTGATAGCCTTAATAGTTTTGTTAAGTTGGTTCTCAACTTCAGCTTTATATGCCTTAAATACGTCCAATGCTTGAGACTTCTCATGAATGAGATAAAGGTAACCATAACGAGAATAATCGTCTATGAACGTAATAAAATATTGTTGACCATTCCAAGAAGCCGTAGGGAAGGGCCCACAAATGTCCGTATGTATTAGTTCTAAGACGTTTGAAGATCTATTGGCACCTAGTCTCCTTATATTTGTTTGTTTTCCCTTAATGCACTCAATACAGATTTGAAAATCTGCAAAATTAAGAGAATCAAGAATTCCATCTGACATAAGTCGTACAATTCTTTGTTTAGAAATGTGTCCTAAACGCTTATGCCATAGTAAAGCAGAATTCTCATTGGTTAATCTTCTTTTCGTACCACATAATTCTACATGCAAGGTTTCATTAAAAGATGCAATAGTATCAAGTAAATATAGATTATCATAAAAGGACAAGGAACCTGTACCCACAATATTTGAATTTAGAAAAAGACTAAACTTATTATTTCTAAATGAACAAGAGTAACCAGATTTGTCCAATATAGAAATAGAAACCAAATTTCGTCTAAAAGACGGTACTATATATGTCTCTTTCAAATCCAAATAAAATCATGTCTCTAATAATAATCTAAAAATCCCTATTGCTTCAACTATAACTGATTTGCCATCACCCATATAGATGAATCTTTCAGCATCATTTGGCTTTCTGTAACTCAGGCAACCCTGCTATTGACACACTTATGTGAGTAGTAGCACCTGAATCTAGCCACCAAGTGTGTATTGGTACTGACACTAGATTAACCTCAGAACAAACAAAATTAAGAAATGAACCTTTCTTTACATGCCAGGCGTGATACTTAGTGCATTCCTTCTTCATATGTCCAGGTTTACCACAAAAGAAACAGGTTCTGTTGTATGTGAGACCCATTATCAACATCCTTAGCCCTCTTTCTTTTCTTATTTTAGTCCTGATAGGTACTAGCCAAGTGTGCACTTTCAGCCTGTTCTTGCTTCAACCTTTCTTCTTCTTGCACACAATAAGAAATGAGCTCATTAAGAGTCCATTTGTCCTTTTGATAGTTGTAACTGACCTTGAATTGCTGAATTGTGCATGAAGAGAAATTAAAACTAAATGCATGAGTAAATCTTCAGATAGCTCTAACCTTAGTGCTTTTAGTTTTGAAGCAATATTTGACATCTCTAAGATGTACTCCCTTATGCTTATTTTGTCTTTAAAATTAGAACTAAATTGATGTTGGCAGAAATCATATAAGCAGATTGATTAACCAGATTCATAGAACAAAACAAAATGCCCATAATAATATTAATAATTCAATCAATATTGAATCTCATCATTAGATACCTAGCACAACATTAATATTTAGTCTTTGGACAAAAATATTAATTTGTAAGTGGTACTCTAAGTGCAGTAATTAAATATGGATAATAAATCCTATCAAATAATAAACCTTCCTTTGGGCCGATTTATTATCCACATGGAAACTTGATAATTATACCATATTTAAAATGAGTCTCAATACAGTAATCAAATATAGATAATAAATCCTGTCAAATAATAAACCTTCCTTTGGGCCGACTTATTATCCACATGGAAACCTGATAATCATCTCATATTTATTACAAAAAATGAGTCTTAGTGTAGTAAAATATGGACAATAAATCCTGTCAAACAATAAACCTTCCTTTGGGCCGATTTATCATTCACATGACACTTAACAATCATCCCATATTTATTACCACAAAATCATTCACATGGACACTTAACAATCATCCCATATTTATTACCACAAATGAATATATAATTCTGTCAAATATTAACCTTCCTTTGGGCCGATTAATATCCACATGAATTAAATACTCATAACCATCTTAATATTTAAAAAATTAATTTCCACAAAAGAGGCTACTTTGGCAGCATATTGTAGTCCTTAATAAATTTTAAAATATTAATTATGGCTGAACAAAAAAGGTTATAAAAATAACTTTATGTGGGAGTTTCCGAAATTATAACCTTTTGTAACTGTATTTTCCTCACGTTATTTTACCAAAAGAGGACCTTAATTTGGGAATAAAAATCCCATGTACAAATTTCTTGTACTTTCCTTAATCATGAATCTGTAAAATCTGTAGATCTAAATATGATATGAAACTAAATAGTTTCAATCCATAATTAAACACAAATAAAACTGAATGCTCAATGATTTAATATGAAGTTGGCTCTGATGCCACTTGTTGTACTTTATTAGATTTCATATCAAATCATCGAGTAAATAAACTAGATAGCGGAAGCGTACCTGAAACCATAAGAAAAACTAGAGTCTTGACCACCTTAGGTATTGGTCTTCTGAATCTAAGAAGAGTTTTCCAAAACCTGAATTCTGGACAATGGGATACCAGAATGAAAACTGCTTATTGATTCAGGGACCATAACCTCCTTATTTATAGCTGTAGTTTCATAAATTCATTTTCACCCATCACGAAAAGAGAAATATGAAAAGGTATCTACACATTGAATTCCACACTTTTCACATTGAATTCCACACCTTAATTTATGGCCCATAACCTTTCACTTTAGTAGATCAATTTAATTTAGGCCAACCTTATATAATAACATATGACACAATTCTTGATTCACGTATATATTTATATCCAACATCCAACAGTTGTTTCTCATCAGTGTCTTGTGACTTTCACAATTGATAATTTTCAGGATACTGATAGTTAGTGGATATGAGGATGTTTGATCGACAAGTGCACTTTGATGGCTATAGTAATGTTTATACTTTAGTTTTGCATCATAAAAAAATATCATTTGTGAAAGTCACTCCTCCTATAATTCGATCAGAGGCTACACAGATATTCCCTTTGTTGCATGCCTCTGTTCCACAGAGAATGTGCTAAAGAACTTGTAGACGAGTTGTTTTTCCGATGGGGAATCTAATGAAGGGCATCTATTAACATTTTATTACATTTATATTTTTTTCTGTTTCAGAGATCTATTTGTAATTTTTATGATTATTATAAGGATATTTAAAGAATTTTAAATTAGGGTTTTATTATTTACTTATAAATAAGGAGTAGTTTCTATTGTACAAGACTTTTCCAGAATTACTAAATTAGTTGTGTGCTTCCTTCTCCAATTATTTTTTTTCTATTTTTTTGTCGAATTTACTCTCCCATTTGACTTTAATTCTTTCTCTTCGAAATTCTCTGTTTTGTTATTTTAAAAGTTGATCTAATTTCTCAAAATTACTAGTTATCCCGATTACCCAGCCCGTTGCATAAAGGAAACCTTTTCTGAGGGCTGTTCTTCAAACGATTCCTTGATTATCTTACCATCCTTTCTGCTAGCCAATTCCTTAAGTCAATGACAGCTATGCATATCTCAAATAATACATTTTGAGGGATGGTTTCACATATCCCCTGGGTTTTACAGGTTTATGGACACAGTCATACATCGAAGCAATACTGCTTGCTCCTCGAATAAACATGAATAATGAATTTTGTGAAGTTGCTGGAATCTCTATCTCACACACACAATTGAAAAAGAGCGCTGAGAACTGTTTATGGACATGGATTGAGTTTGCCCAGAAAGCCAACTCTAAGATCTGCGTTGGAAACAAATTATAACTCAGAAGGTATCAACTGAGTGGAGACATAATCGGTCAGAACTCAGAAGCACAAGATACGATACATGAAGAGATTGCATGGCTTCCTTGCCCTCACAAAAAAATTTGTAAACAAGTATAACCTCAATTCAGATTTACGGTAAAGCTCAGCTGCACATATGGCCAATCAAAATCACGTCCACCCTCTTGTTGATGATGGTTGATACTACATCTGTCGTGTACGCGTAAACAACTAAAATCAATCATTATCATCAATATTAATCATCTTTATATATAATAAGAGACCAAATTTTGGAAGTGTTATTTTTAATGGTGGGATGAGCAACTGAATAAATACTATTGGTTATTTATTTTGGTATTTTTAATTAAATGAATTAAAAATAGGATAAACATGAGAAAGAATTGACAAATACATACTTATTTGTTTATCTAAATTATATACCGGACCCTTATACTTCGAGTCGTGATATCAAACCTAATTAGTGGAGTAAAAACTAATTTTAATGGCAGTATCATTGGACCCGTCTATCGTGGATCCGATTACCCGATTGTGCATCTCTAAAATGCAAAACCCCTGTGTGCATTTATTTGACACTCTACCGTCGCGTTGGGGTTGTCCAGTTTTGCTTCTTGCGCCGGCGGCGATGGCGGAGGAGGGGGCGGCCGACGGCGGAGTCTCTGGCAACTCCGAGGAGCGCCTTCCAGAGCCATCACTCTTCCTCTCTTCCACATCACAGCTGCCGGCGAGCCCTCCGACCCCAAGAAGCCTCTTTGGCTGCGAAACGCCAGCTTCACCGTCGATGTCGCCTCCTCCCGACCACCGCTCGGGCTCCGGAGGTGCCATCACCGTCGGAATACGGTGGCGATTCCTCCTCCGGCGAATCGGATCCGGCGGCGGCGAAGCGGCCGGCGTACGAGTTGGTGGGGGTCGTCCTCGGACTCGGAGGAAGGGGTGGCGCGGGGGAAGCGGAGGAGGAAGAGGAGGAAGAGGGGAAGTGTGAGGGTGCGGGAATCGGAAGAGGGGCTGGGGAGGAAATCGGGGGTGGATAAATGGGCGGCGGGGGGTTTTGGATGCTCGGAGTGATAAAGGGTACTATTTCGATAGTAAAGGCGACCGCGATAATCTGGCATTTGGTTCTTTATATAGGTGAGATCTTCGTTTTACGAAATCTTGATTCTTTATGCGGCATTCTTCTGATTCTTTTCCTAAGTTTGTTCTTTGTTTACTTCAATTTTGATTCTTGTTTCCACATTGTCGTCGAGAAGCACGCTTTTATTCTGTAATTTGATCAATTCTGTTGTGGAGTTTGTTCTTTGTTAAATGAAATCTTACATTCGTATACCTTCTTGCTTTTAAGAGGTAGTCGCTTAGTTAACCAGTTGTGTAGATTTCATTTGTTGTTACGTTAAATGTTGTTAAGAATGGTTGGTTTGATGCGAATCCCTAGAATCCCCATTCCTTTTCTAATATTATCGCTTGTGAATTGTGGCCATTTGAGCTGCCAATCATCACGGCTTTCCACACCTTAATCTTTACGTTTATGGCTCAGTAGCATGTCTGACAGATTAGCTCTTAATTGAGGACCTTCTTATTGGAAATGACCATCTGTGAATTGTGATAGCATTGCTCAAATTTGTTCCTGTGTTTCTTTCTTTTGGTCACGTTTCAGTCTAGTAAGTATATGTGTGGTTCAATCTACGAGAGATATCATGATTAGTTTGAGCACCTTTTATTATTTTAGTGTTGGCTTGGTATTTCTGCAGAATGGATGTTGCTCGTTATAAATCCCACCATGCTACAATTGCATCTGGATTTCATCTCCGAGCTGTAGGTTATTGGAAGAGGAGAAAGTCATTGATGGATGCAGATGGAGATGTTGATTCAGTAGATCACAATCTTCGTGACCATGGGCGCTATTTTTCAATAAAGTATGTAACATTAGATCGCCTGAAGGACTTAAAACGCTTGCGAATACATGGTGGTAACAAGATTTCCATTTTCCCTGGTAATTTTATTCCTTTAAATGAGGTGGATGCCTTGGGTGAGCATGCTGATAGTGGTCCATATGAGAAGATGGAACGTGAAGAATCTTGGGAGGATGAAGTTCTTCGAAAAACAAGAGAATTAAATAAAATGTCGAGAGAATGTCCACATGATGAACAAGTGTGGTTGGAATTTGCTGAGTTTCAGGTTAGCTCGCTACTTGTTTTAAAGGCCATGTAGAGAACCTTATGATTTGAAATAATATTATATTATGTTTGAAAAGTTAGTCACCTGGAAGTACTTAGCAAGAGAATTTAGGATACAAGACCTATATATTTTTCCACATGTATTAGAAGATATGATTGGAAAATGAAATGCTCTCTTTTGTGCTGAATATCATAAGTACTTCATGTTCATTTTCTTCTCAGTTATTCATTTAGGTTGGACTATCAATGATCATGTATACTTAAAGAATGTGTTGTCTTAGAAAAATCCTTCCATCTAAGATGGTAATTTATCATTCTTTTGGATTTTGTGGATTTTCAAGATTTATTTTGACATTATATTGGATGTGTCTTATCCTTTCTCAAGTTCAGGACAAGATTGCAGCGAGGCAGCCGCAGAAAGCTGCTCGTTTGCAGATTATGGAGAAGAAGATAAGTATCCTAGAAAAAGCCGTTGAACTTAATCCAAAAAATGAAGAGTTGATGCTTTCTCTTTTAAAGGCATATCAACGCAGAGATAGCAATGAGGTCCTTATGGAGAGGTGGCAAGGAGCTCTGATGCAGCACTCTGGCAGCTTTAAGTTGTGGAAAGAATATTTATGGTTTTGCCAAGGGGACTTCTCCAAGTTTAAAGTGTCAGATATAAGAAAGGCTTATGCTTATGCTGTTCAGGCTCTAGCTTCTGCCTGCTTGAAGCTGTCTAGGCAGGTTCTCAATTTTACCTCTTTTTCCTTCTCAATGGTTCAGATCTAGTGAAAAAAAAATTGTACTTTCAGAAAATTCTTCCTATTATGCAGAAATGTACTAGTTCGCTGAGAATAAATTGTCATTGCATAATACTGAAAGAAAACAGGAAGGAGTCTGCCCTTGAGGAGCTGGTTTACTATGCATTTATATTTGCTCACATGATTTGAAAGAAAGCAGGATGCAGTTAGATTGAATTATGCCATTATTTCTAATATAATAGAATATTGACATGTTCAACCTCAGTGTGGATGACATGCTTATTGTATAATTTTAGAATCGATTGAAATAAGTATGCCTATAGAGATATATTATTCTTTATTTTTTATATGATCGCTTATCTGATATTATTAGTTGAATTTGATCTAGTTTTCATTGCATAACCAACTTTATTTTGGTTCTATTATTCTTCACACAGACTCATGAAAGTGCTCAGAGAGAAGCAGTGGAACCGAAACTTACTCAGCTGGAGATTGGTTTAGTTGATATATTTGTTAGTCTTTGCCGGTTTGAGTGGCAGAGTGGGTACCAAGAATTGGCTACTGGATTGTTTCAAGCACAAATCGAGTTTAGTTTATTTTGTCCTTCTCTTTTTCTTACTGGGCAGAGTAAGCGGAGACTGTTTGAACACTTCTGGAACAGCTCTGGCTCAAGAGTTGGTGAAGATGGTGCAATTGGGTGGGCAGTGTGGCTTGAAAAGGAAGAGGATGTTCGACAGAAGATTCTAGTGCAAAATTCTTTGCAAGAAGATGATGTCGGTGGATGGACTGGGTGGTCAGAGTCTGTAACACAAATTAATGCAACATCCATGATTCAAGATGAATCCCTTGAACACATTACTAGCGAGGAGGTTCAAGAGAATTCTGATATTGAAGACACGATGGTGAAGGAGGAGGATGTGGCAATGTTACTGAAGAATCTAGGTGTTGATGTGGATGCTGCTGTTGGCACTGATATTAAAGATCCTATAATTTGGTCTAGATGGTCAGAGGAAGAGTTTGCAAGAGACAACAAACAGTGGATGCCTGTCCGTGGAACATCTGGTTCGTTCTCTTCCACAATTTCTGTAAAGACATTTTCTTGGTTCTATATTGTTGAACCATGAATTTCTTGCTGTGCAGTTATAATTCTTAGGTGCATGTGAAGGCTTGATCAATTTTCAACTCCAGCTAAAACTCCAATGAGTTTTAATCTGGGAATGTTTATTTCTGGACCATGTATTAGTTATCTCGTGTTTTAGGCTAACTTGCTGTTTGCTTTTGGCCTATAGAGGCCATGGTAAAATCTAGGTTCCATTAGTATAAGCTTAGAAGCGCATCACTCATATGTTATGTGGTCCACCTATTTGTTTGAACATACCATAAATAAGACAGGTGGAAGCTGCTGGTGTGAACATGAAACTTTCTTTTACAATTGTTAGTATTTAAATAAAATTCAATAGTATGTTCATTTTATTCTTGGCTCGTGGAATTTTCATAAATTAGAGGATGGAGTACGATTAAAGTAAAAATTCAAGTATGTTAAACTTAGAGATTGATATCTCCATTTGATGGACAAAATAAAGTTATGGCATGTGATGTTCTTTTTACTGTAGAGCCAAAAGTTTTGCTGGCATCATCCTGTCCTGTTACATAATAGATGTTTTAAAATTGTATGTCAATGTTCAACAAAGTGCATGGCTATTTATCTTTGACAATTGGATACTGAATTTAGTTCTGTGTGAAAAGCAGGTGTATCTTCTAATCTTGATGCAGTGCCCACCGAAGATGACGAGCAAATTTCTAGGATCATCTTATTTGATGATATTAGTGAGTACCTATTTTCTTTGTGTTCGGAGGAGGCTAAGTATTCCTTGGTGTTCCAATTTATTGACTTCTTCCAAGGGAAGATTTTGGGGAAGTATGTCAGTCATGGCCCTTTTAGTTACTATGATATAACAAGCTATTGTTGATAAATCTATGAAATAATAGTTGCTTATATTTTATGAGCATATATCTTACATAAATTGTGAGGATTTGGAATAGTTCTGTGTTATGTAAATTTGAACTTTGGAAGAAATAAAATGGATATTTTAAGTTTTTAACATGCTTTATTTACCTTGAAAAATGTTCTTTTTGAGTAATTCATATTTGTTAATTTGTTGTTAGAAATTAGTGAAACTTTTTGCAGTTTTTAACCCAAGGTGGGAATTAAACCTTGCCATTTCAATATCTTTCTGTTTATAGTTGGGTTCTTATCAGATAAAATTTTTGTCTAGCACAAGGGACTAAAAAATGAGCAGATTAGTAGACTTTTTTTTTAATATGGAGGAAAGTGTCAGCAAAATAAGGGTTTTTGCCATCATTTTGGTACCACAAAATTTAGGTTTTCATTTATTGTTGCAGTGAAATACTAGTGATTATATTTAAAAATAGCTGTTAAATGTGCTAAACCTTGCCTTCAACAGGGTATCCACAAATAGTCAAAGTTGGAAGGATTACATTCTGGGCTTGGATATGCTTCCACAGCACTTGCTCGAGGATTTGAGGAAGTTGCATCATGCAGTTACTCGAACTGAAACTGGCTTAGATTATTGTAAGCTAGAAAATCTTTTGGGCAGCTCTGGTAGTTTCCTCAAGCGAAAAATCTTATGAAGTTTTTGCAGAATGCTATCTTGCTTTTCCTGAAGGCATTTCCCCGTAATTATATTTTGCAAGAGGCTCTCCTTTCTGGTGAAGAGTTTTCTCCATCTCATACTAATTCTGTTGGTTCTGCCATCAACCCCACTCGACAGCTGGCCAAAGGTCTCTTGAAAAGTGATCGTCATGTGAGCTACTTTGTCTTTATTTATCGAGTGTGATACTTATAGAAAATCATCTTGACATTGCTTTCATGTTAAGGAAAACTAGATTTCTCTGAGAATGCTGTTGCAACTGATTATTTTAATTTCAGTTGTCATTTTCAATATTTTGTGTGTTTTCTTGTTTAGGACTTGTTACTTTGTGGACTCTATGCAAGAAGTGAGGCTGCCTGTGGAAATGTTGATCTTGCAAGGAAGGTATTTGACATGGCTTTGACATCTATTGGAGGCCTTCCTATGGTAAGATTTGTCTATTTTTAGATCCAGCACAATATGTTATTTTAATGTTCTTCATTTTCGATTGGAGTTACTGGTTTTGCTGTTTGTTATTTGGTTGGTGTAAGATATCATGCGTTCGTAAA